>JAMAKF010000019.1:547913-758761 GCA_023628655.1 Sarocladiaceae sp. R1802
CCTGAGCAGGGATGTTCGTCCAGCGGCACGCATATTTGACCTGAACAAGGGTGCGACCACACGCATGTCTCATCGGGAGGAAGGGGGGGGGACGCGGCACACCCAGGCAGGGATCCGGTTGCGACGTCGTTGACGAGTACCTTTAACCCTCTTGGCCCAACAGCAGAGACGGAAAAAGTAGAGGGATTTCCTTCCACCCGTCGCCTCTTCCCGTCGCCTCTTTGTAGATTACACCGTGTCAGTGGTCAGTGATCCGTGATCCGCGGGGGATCTTCAAAGACGGTGCAGGGGAGAAGGATCCAGGGTTTTGACTTCACAACTTCAGCCATTTTACCATCTCATTGCCTCTTTTCAGAGAGAGAGAGAGAGAGTGTGTGTGTGTGTGTCAATAAACCAAAGTTATTACAGTACAATCATCGATCACACATGTGACACTGTGTAATAGTCCTTCTCCATTATAACTCCTTTCTTTTCGTTTCAGGGTCGCATCGTCCCTCGGCCTTATAGAAGCTCGGTCCTCGGTTCCGTCAAAACACATGAATCACTGTCTCGCTTGTGTTGGTTATGTCTTCAGCAAGAATGCAGCCAAGAGCTCGCCGAGTCTTCGACTTCGCCTCCGTTGAGTAGAGTTCGTAATAGTTTTTCATTGCGATCAAGTCAACTACTCGGGATGCTCTTGCGAGGTCACTCGTCTGACAATGAGGGAGGTGACAGAATTTAATCCCAGCGCAGCTATTTCAGGCGTCTCGTTATTCATAGATAAAGAGTTCATTGTAGATCACACACTATGTCTCAGCACAGCTGTGTAAGCGAACATACCTCTGGACAGCGTCAAATACATCATCCTGGTATATTGGAGACAGATCAGCAGTAAGAGTAACAATCTTTTACGTGTACAGTCTCTGATTCGTGCCTGATTCGTGCCTGATTACCTCTAATATAAGGCTCTGGCACTGGGCCAACAAATAAATCAACATGTAGCTGCGCAAAAGATCCTGCATGACTTTGCCCACTTAACAGAGATTCATGCCCTTAGAGTAGGCCTTCGACAAGCCAACATCACGCAAATGATCTCAATCAACGTAGAACTAGGGACTCCTGTGTAAGAGCTTTTGCATCTAGCTAAGAATGTCCCCAGACATTCAGCAGCTGTCGTAACATTAGTCCGGCTAGCATAGCAATAGGAGAGATCAAGAGATTCTCCTCATGACCAAAGGATCTCAATAAGCGGAGGAAAAGAAACCACCAGGGATCTTGACAAACAAATCTCAGGCTACCTAGGTAGCCAAGAACAGCAAGGCCTCAGCTAAGCAAGGCGAGGCCGAAAACGCCGGAAAGCTATGAATGTGGACTTGAATAACATAAAGTCAATCGCTTGCTCGCTATGCTCTTGGATGTTCCCCTGAACGCCATAAACATGTCTCTTTCCCACCCTTTCCAAAGGCTATCCGTCGGACTCAGAAGCAGAGTCGAGTTCAGCAGCAGAGTCAAGCTCAGATGCGTAGTCAAGCTCAGATGCGTAGTCGAGCTCAGACAAGAAATCAGATTCGTAAGTGAAGTCCTCTTCAGGGGGTTCTAATTCAACCCTCTCATGTCTCAACGCTGCAAGGTCTGCGCTGTTCAGCTCGGCGAGATCCAGGTCTTTACCACGGTTTCGCGCGTGCAAGCTTATGATTTGATCTGTTGGTATCGGAGCAGTCTTCAGTCTGCGGACCCTCTTCTTGCGGCGCGGTGTCGCTCGAAGAGCGTTTTGCTGCCGCCTCTCAACCGAAGGGATCAGGGGCGCGCTAGGTTCCTCATTCAGGTGGGATTTCTTTTCAAAGTGCATACTATTGTGGTATGAAGGGCCTTGGACCACACCGACCACAGCGTTGCCCGACATCACCAGCTCGCCCGTATCCAGGTATCGCTTTCTTGGATAGTTGGCATCGTCGGTGCTGTCTGGTCCCATGCTGTCGTTCTCGTCTTCAGACTCAACGATTACCGGGACGTGACGCTTCTTAACCGCCTTTCCCCACGAGTCGATGTGTTCATCAGGATCAGCGAGGAACCAGACGTTGCCAGGCTCGTCACCGATGGCTAGTATTTTCCTGTCAGGTGAAAAGGCTCCGCAAAAGATGGCCCCTTCGCCTTCCATGATCGTGCGAACGAAAGGACGTGGCTTCCGAATGTTCCACACATTCACTTTGCCATCCGAAGATCCGGTGAACAGTCTGTCTGGAGTATGGCCCCAGGCTGTGAACTTGACACCGACATCCCGGCGCCTTCTGTCGTCTTCATCTTCAGCCGGCTCAATCATGGGCCCATGTCGAAGTACATGAATTGGCCTGTCGCCACGAGCAGTGTCCCACACAAAGACCTCCCCGCTGGTGCATGATGCCGTGATATATGCATGGAAAGCGGAGTTTGGCATGACGGTGAGTTCGTTGATGTCTTCCGCTGTACAGTCTAACGTCTTGTACTCATGCCAGCCTTGATCGGTTTTCATGCGGTCGGGATCTTGCTTCCAGATACGCACTTGGGTGCGCACCCCTCGCGTCACGTGCAGCCCCGAGCGTGATGTTGACACTATCAAGAGAGGCAGCGTAGGATGCCACACAACCTCGAACACATTGGCCATAGTGGGGGCGTAGACTGGGATGGTGTTGCCGCTTTTGGAGTCCCATAAGAGGATGGCGCCTGTGCATCTTTTGTCTTCGGGAATCTGAGTTTCGTCACCGTCGCGACTCCGAGGCGAGTAGCCTACAGCCAGGAGATGCTGGGTACTCGGTGCCGTTCCCCATTGCAGTGTGGACGGCCAGTATGCCCACTCATCGTTGCCGACGTCATCATGACGAGGACAAGAGAAAGACCTGTACGTACTGGTCCCGGGGTCGTCTTGATTCACGGAATAGACTCGCACGGCCTCAGACGATACATCTGCGGCTGTTGCAACCAATCCAGATCCATTGATTGCCGCTACTACAAAATTCACCTTGCCCTCGTGAGGCCATGTGCCGAGAACACTCATCGATGAATCCAGATCACCCTCGACTTTCCATATCTTGACGGACTTGTCAAAGGAGGCGGTGAACGCGAAGCCGTGTGCTGTGTCTGCTGCCGAAGCCACAACTGATGGGTACAGCCACTTAGCTCTGGACAGATCCGGAGCCTCTCCGTCCTTGGCCTGTCGGACCTCCCGATGGTCCTTGAATGAGCGTAAGGTATCAGCCAAAGCCGAGTAAAGCACAAGGTTGCCTGACTTATTGTGGTCGATTGTCCGTGTGTCCATGGTGCTTGTGGCGCCGCACAATATCGACGTATTTGATACCCACGACATCGTGGTTACGTTGCCTGAGCATCCAGTGAAGCTAGCAAACACATGGCTTATGGAGTCATCAAGATTCTTATAAGCTTCCGTCTGCAAGCTCAGCTGCGACATGCAAGCGCTTACGCGCCTGGCCCCATCCATCTCGCGGGCAAGGCGCGATGTATTGAGCCGCCTGTCGCGACGAATTTGCTGCTCAATAAAGCCGTCTCGCTTGACAGAGATTTGGAGTTGCGGCCGGGTTGCATCATATTCAGGAAGATCTTGTAGAAAGTTGCGGACATCCTCGACGGTACGGTCTCGAAGATAAGGGCTGAGGTATGGCGCAAGCTCGGTCCGTTTCTGCGCATTGCGAATAATGGCCAAATCTATTGGCCTTGCTTCGATGCTGCGAAGTCGATAGTCGATGATTCTGAGCTCATCATCTGTTATGTCGACGTGGTAAGTCGTCGGGTCGAAATGAATATCCTGACCAGCAACCCCTTGACCATGTGCACATTTAGCAATCTCCCGCCGGTCCTTGACCAAGAGATATGGCCTTCTCCTAGATGGTCCGGTGTCAGACCGAGCGGGTGGTGCTCGCGGAGTCTCAGAGCCTTGCTGGCCAGGCAGTGGCTTCCTCATCGTTTCTCGGTCGCTTGCCGCTTGCATGGCTTTTCTGATCTCGACACTCTTCTGCACTGAGCCGTATTTCCGAGTGCAAATCCTCGTTGATACCTCCAAGGGCTTCGAAATGGGTATCACAGACGACCGTGCTCGTCGCGTGACCGACTGTATAAGCCCAATTTTTGCACCTCCTGCAGTCAACGCTTGGGCTTGCGGAACCGTGGGATTCGCAGGTCCTGCTTGTGCTTTAATAGGTGTTTGCCTAGGCACAGAGCCTGTTCCGTCAATTTTGCGTAGACTTTGTGGCAGTGGTGATGCATTGCGGGCGAGGAAGGACAGTGTTGATTGCTGGAGGCCGGTAGGAGTAGCTGGTTTACTCTGCTGGCGGATCGAAGCATGAACAGGTAACGGCACTGGAGAGGCTGATGGCATCGGAGTCTGAGATCCCGAAGCTCGCCGAGATTCTGGGCTCGGACGGTGAGCGAGTGTCGGCGGCGACCACGGTGCTCCGGTGTTCAAAGGTCTTGGGGGCGGAGGCGGGATCGTATACGGCATCGGGGTAGTATGCTGTTAATTTGGGTCAGTCATGTGTCAAGAGGAAGTAACAGTGGTAGGTGTGCTGCCGACAGTCAAGCTTGGACGTACTTGTTGAGTGCTTCCGATGAATGATGATATCCGAGCTTCCACCCAGCCGACTCTTTCGGGAGTGAGCACCCAACCTGCAGCCCGTACCGAATTGGTGAAAGAGGCATCTTCGAAAAAGATTCTCATAAGCTACGCGTACAAAATTAGCTGTCAACATCCAATCTCCTCCCTCAACGTCGATCATCGATGCGGCAAGCTTACCCTTTCTCCTAGAGTGTTCTGTTCCCTAGGTGGGTAAGGATCAAGCCTTCGTCGGATTCGCGAGACAACATAGGCGCGGAATGAATTATAGTCAGGGAAGTTTTCCGATCCTTCGCTGCCTGCAGTTGCGACTCGCGAAGCTGTTGGCGTCGCATCGAGGCGCGCTCGCTTTCGCGGAGGCTCGACGACCGGGAGCTGGTCATTGTCCGAGTCCAAGGTCAAATCGATGACCTGCCTGGTGGCATGCCTGAGAGCTGGTATTAGTCCCGCGAACGCAATAGTTGTCGCCATGGGGGCACATCCGAGCCATCATCAAGTACAGGTAACGAGAGTGAAGGGGCCTTTGAGGATGACGGCCGTAGAGGGGGTTTCGTGGTGGCACGCGTTGCACGCGTCCCGCGATTCGGGGACCACATTAGGGGCCCACAATCGTCAAAAGGCTAGTTTTCCAGCGCCGCAAAAATCAATAAAAGTATTTAACATCAGTACTTACGTCATGATTGAATCGCGGTCTCTCAAGCAAGCATTTGTTGAGTCGCCTTCTGTGATGCGGTAGGTTAAAGAAGCTAAGCTAAAGCAGTGGGGTATTTAGGCTGATGTACTAGCATCCAAAATAGTAGGTATAGTTGCATATATGCAACTATCAGGAAATTATAAGGCTTAAAGGCAATGGAATGTATTTACTTTGCGTTAGGCTTATGTAAAGTCATCTAAGAAGGTTTATAATCATTACAGGTTATGTTTCTTTCTTTTCATTAAGTGTGTTTATAGGAAAATAATTTGGCTACTACAACATGCTTAACAGCTTTACAGTTACAAATAGCACCACTTTTGTTGGCCATGTTTATATTCACCTATCTTGGTCATGAACTATCGTGTCTTGCACATAGCATAATTAGGCTCTCGAGATCGGATGCTATGTATAGAATCTAGAAAACAAAATAGAAAAAGTGTCCATACGTGCTCAGCAGTTTAAGCAAGGCCAACGTATCGTTGACTCGATTACCTAGTAGCATTTCAGATCTAGGGCACTGATTCTACATTGATAAGCCTACAATTAGCCTTTAGACATGGGTTTAATACTCCGCTATGCAAATACACTCCGGGGTTCCTAATTTGGGGTCTGGACCTTGAGGATTGATCTAAACATTGGTAATCTCACTTCCTACCAAACTGGTCAGGAATCGCGATGCTCGGTTTCTGAAACAGTTCAAACAGGAAAGATGCTTCTAATGTCTTGTCGCAACGAGCTGCCTCTCATGCAATCAAGCGTCATTGCTACAGGTCTATCCTTGGACGATCTGGACTCTCCATGCGTTTGAGCGGTGTGGTTTCTTAGCAGTAATAAATCTGAGATCTACAAAATATTGCTACAAGCAAACCCTTCACTACATGGATATGGCAAAATGTCCAATGTTTCTAGGCTGTTAGATAGAAACCCCATCATTTTCTGGTCCTGAGGCGTGTCCTTCCTCGTCAGTCACTATGCTCATCAGGCACTTATTTGACATTCGTGTATTGCACACCCTCACTCACAGCTTGCAAAGGCTCATAAACGTGGTCAGTATGTTCTGGTAACATGCGCTGGCGCCCTAGGACCTGTGGGCAATGTGGCACTTGGGGAACGTGGGGTAACACGGGGTGGTTGGCGTGGATGGCTATGTGGAATCGCTAGGATGACGCGATGGGCATGAGGACAATGAGTGGACCAAGACTTGTAAGCTCGACCCCAGCATCTCGGCTACGTCTAAAGCGAGATAAGGAGACTGACAATCCTGACCCAAGCTCTAACAGATCGTGTTGTACAACATATCACACAAGCCTTCAAAGCCATCCTGTAGACTCACGACCCCTGAGGAAAACGAAGTCCTAGCAAGAACATGGTCATTCATATCTGTCTGCATCAAGCGAGCGCATTAAGTGCCTCCTGCGCCGTCGCTCCGGGCAAAGTTTATACACAACAAGCGGTCAGTGACAATGACTGCCGCCAAACCAGAGGACCATTGGGCCCACGCCCCCGATCCCCTTCCCACCTTCGGCTTCCGGATATTCAACATTCCCTTACAACTTGCTCTTCGATGCAGGCACTGCGGCAGCAATGTCTGCGTACATCTGGTCGATCTCCCCACGGTACTTCTTCGAAGCTGGTTGACGCTTGAGCTTGAGACTGAGCGAGCGCACGAATTAGCATGTGATTGCGGTGGGGCCCAGGAGAATGAAGGTGGGGGCACTTACGTGGGGGTCAACATCTCATTGTCGACAGTGAAAGGGTCCAAATCCAAGTGCACGGCCTTGATGCGCTCGAGACTGTTGAACTTGTGGCTTTGGCCGATCTTGTCCAAGCGCTTCAGGAATGCTGCGCGCACCTTGGGATCCTGGGCGGCTGCCTTAATTGCTTCTGCGTCTCCAGCCTTGACCTCGCGCCCAAGGACCTTGCTGGCGAAAGGAGGGAAGTTCTCAGGATCAACACCAAAGATACCAACGAGACAGGACTCCTTGGCATCGCCATGTACAAAAGCAATGTTCACCAGAGCCGTGTTGGCAAGGTACACATTCTCGATGCGCTCAGGCGAGATGTACTCGCCCTGCGAGAGCTTGAGGACGTTCTTCTTGCGATCGATGATTCGGAATCGGCCCTGCTCGTCGATCTCGGCGATATCTCCCGTGCGGAACCAACCATCCTCGGTGAAGCACTTCTTCGTCTCCTCTTCGTTTTTCCAGTATCGGCTGAAAATGTTGTGTCCGCGCATCAGCAGCTCGCCTCGCGGGCGAGGCTTGTCTGTCACATGGTAGTCGAACTCTGGTGCCGACTCGAGACAAAGCTCATTGCAAGGATGAGGCGCGCCAACATTGCCCGTCGAAAAGTCATTCAACGCCTGCACCGAGCCAACAGCCCACGTTTCAGTCATGCCGAAGCCTTGCACAAAGTGGATACCGAAAGCAGCGCGCAAAAAAACCTGAACCTCAGGGTCAAGCAATGCGCTGCCGCTGACCATGGTGTGTGCGTTCGTGAGACCAACAGCCTCCCTAACCTTGGGTGTCCAGAATCTGTCGTACAGGAGGTGGGTATTGTAGGCCTGGCCCCGCGGAAGCTTCATGTTGGCCTTCTTGGTCTCAACGACCTGTCTTGACAAGCTTCCACGGATACCATCCGCTTCGATCGTCGCCTGTCGGACTGCCGAGTTGAATCTGTTAAAGAGACGCGGTACCGAAATAAAGCCTGTTGGTTTGAGGATCTTCATGTCATCGACGAGACCCATGACGTCTCCTCGGAAAAATCCGATGGATGTTCCGACGAACAGAGCAGTCATATCGACGAGGCGGCCGTATATGTGGGCGAGAGGGAGATATGACATGTGCACTTGCTTCTTAGATGATGGTGTGCTCGCGCGACTAGCAGCGGCAGCGGCCACAGCAGCAGAATGGGTGAGCACGACGCCCTTGGGGTTACCAGTTGTGCCGGAGGTGTAGTTGATTGTCAAGATGTCGTTTGGGGAAGGTGGTCGGGCCTGACGCTGCGATGCGACACCGAGTGCCTCCACCTCGTCCATCGTGTAGAGCTGAATGCCGTGCTCAGCGGCGAAGGAGTTGAGGAGTGAAGCCTTCGAATGATCCTTGAGTTCGCCTTGGTCAAGTGTGTCCATGCAGATGATGGCCTTGAGGTTGGGCACGCGCGGTGCAAGTTTGATGAGCGTGGGGACGAACGGCAGCGAGCAGACTATACAAGACAGCTCGGCATCTTTGATGATGAATTCGGTTGTTTCTGGGCCCAAAGTCGGGTAGAGAGCGACGGAGTACAGAGCCTGCGAAATGAGGCCCATATCTACCGAGATTTGGGGTCAGCAACTTTACTTGCCGGGGATGGTTGCATGCATGTTAATTGAGTGCCCACCTGTGATCTGCCACTCGGGACGGTTTGGCGACAAAATCCCGACGCCGTATTTGGCGTCGTTATGTAGACCAAGACGATCATGGACCTCGACGACACCGGCACCGAAGTTGTTCTTGCGCTCGTGGAACTGAGCATATGTCATCCAGTCATAAAACCCGGTCCAGTCCTGGGTCTTTTGATCCCAGCTGCGCCAGCCCAGACAACGCTTGTGTGCATGACGAATGGCAGAGTCCTCCATCATATGATAGGCAGTGGGAAGTTCGGGTTCAAAGGTAGCCAGGAGAGGCTTGTCGCGGTACAACCAGTGGCGGTAGACTGGGGTGCGGTTGGGTTTTTCGGAGCCCGGGATAGCTAGACCATATGGTGTGTCTTTCGAAGGGCCTGCGAGGATAGCCTGGACTTCGGCCTCGATCTCATGTTGGGTCCTCATAGCTGCGGTAGGATGACCTTCTAGGGTCCGCGATATATCCTGCTGGTCGATAGAGCGTTGCGAGGAGCGGCCAAAGGCGGACAGGGTATGATCGGGACAGCAGCCACGGAGCTACACAGCAATGTGCAAGAAAGCAGAGGCTGGGGAAAACACCACCAGACTTTGCAGTAATGTAGATGACTTGAGAGCTCTGGCTTAGTCGCGGCGGAAGAGCAAGGCGAGTGCGAAAAGCGAGGACCGGGGCTGGTTGATATGCCACGAATTGATGCGGAGGGCCAAGACAAGACTCGAACAACGAATGAGAGAAGACAAGGACGAAGACGAGTTACCGAGGATAAAGTCTTATGCCAAGGCGCGAGAGTCGAGAGGAAGAAAGTGAGGGAAAGGGAAGTAGAGGAATAGGAAGCGACGAGGTAAAAGACTAGGAGGGAGCTGGAGTAAGTTGGACGTAAAAGGCGGGATTCGGGGTCGAGCAGACGACAACGATTGACCCGGGGGTGTGGCTGCAATCACAGGCTGACTCTAGCGCACGTACCGTGTCAGTACAGCGTCCGAGGCTGAGGTTACAAGGATGGACGGGTGCTTCGGGCAGCACAGGACCAGTGGCAATACCAACAGTGCTAGCGACAGGCGCTGACAACTAGGATAACTCGAACCATGGAGGATTCATGCGTTACTGGAGCACAGGCTTCTATCAAAAAGTTGACCCCAAACAGGCACGCAGTACAAGCAGACATTCTACTGAAATTTTGGTAATATTCTGACGCTTATTCTGACGCTTTAAAGGGGTGAAGGCAGTCAAAGCACGATACTATTCTGGCAGGTCAGACGGTGGAGGAAGAGGGGCACTGGAAACGCCCTAACCGGAGGTGCGTGGAGGCGCCCCGAAGCTCGATTCAGGTTTCTACCGATTGGGTTCTTAGGCGGGCACCCACCTGGAAAGGCACCCAAACGCCGCCTAGAAGCCCCCGTCCCTGAGACACTCCCAGCACGAGACTCGAAGATTCTCCGCCACAGCTCTTCGCCTACTTGACCTCGTCCACCCCCTTCAGGCCTTCCCACCAGGATTTTTTTTCTTTTGATTCCTGCAGCATGTCATCTGATAAGGACAGGCCAAGACACCTGAAAGCATCAGAAATACACACTGCGGCTCTGGAGAAGACGTGATGTCGACTTTCTCATCGTCCTGCTATCTTGGCCGTCATTTCGCAATGGAGGCCTGCGGTACTCCACGAAGTCCGGGACCGAGGCACCGAGCGGATTGCCTCCATCTTTTCTAAGCCGAGGCACCCCCAGTTTGCAACGCCCTTGACTTCTCCAAAACCCACCGCCGAACGCCACGAGGACGACTTGGCGTCCAATCCACGATCGCGGTGGCAGTGAATCCACTGCACATTCCCTCGATACACGCCAAGCCTGCGGGCTTCGGCTGCATCACCTGGCCAGACGACTCGTTTCAAGCATGAGAAGCCCCGATGAAACTTGTTTCCTAGATACCACGCGAATGACCTGGGCTCCTACAGATTGAGATCAGTGCTCAAGAACTTTGTAGGTCGCATACAGACACAGAACCAACGCACGTATCTGTTCGAGTATTGGTCTATTGCTTGCACCGATGGCCAACACCATGTTGACCAACGGGATTCGTACACCTCCTGGTCGCCCTGGCTTGGCCTGTGAACTTCGTCTAAGCCTTCTCCTCATTTGCTATTGATGACCAAGCCTGGGCTTACCTGCGCGTCCATACATTGCAAGGATGCCCAGCCAATTCAAAGACGCGCAACAGGCCTCGGTTCGTCAAGCAGCCACCCCGCATTCCTTCGAACCTACAATGGGCTGGCTTCCTGGAGCCGGTAGGACGTCTCATAAGGGAACTTCGACGGAAGCAAACATCATGATGACCGACAGAGGTCATCAGGATAAAGCATAGAAATGATCAGCACAGGTGGCCGAATGATATGGAAGCAGTCTTAAGCGCGGGAGAACTTCACACCACCTCGCGCCAGCGGTTATGTCGATGGCACGGCTTGGACAGGGTGCTTGACCAGCTGAAAGGGTGGTCGCGGCCTGGCCCCCGCGCTCCCGCATGCAGCCAGCCTGCAAGTATCGTAGGATCCTGGAATCCGATATCTGGGGTCCAAACGAATCCGAGCGTATGCTACGGTACTTAGTCAGTGTCTTGCGCAGGGGTAAGGAATCCCCACGACCTCTCATTCCGCAAGCGAAGCTCCCGGCTGTCCGCGATCATCCGACCCTTCAAAGCGAAGACGCTCTCGCTTCCTTTTTCACATGTGACGGCGATCATCCGAGCTAGCGCGGTACGCGAAGTCGATTTCTGGGGTTGATAAGGCCTCTATGCCTACCTGCGGGTTGGCGCTAGCAACGACTACGAAGCTTGAATTCCAACCTACCTTCAAGCCCAGCAGTGTCGGCAACATTCGGTATGAGCTGTCGGTCCATCCAGGAGTCCGATCTGCCGCCCTGTTCGCCTGGTCTTACCGACGCTGCCAGTGTCTGCCCACCTGCATAAACTGGAAGAAGGGGGAAAGCCATTGGCACATCCAAGCAATGCCGGACTGGCCGACCGAATACATCACTACCTGCATCGGTGTCGGAACCTGATCTGGTTTGGTTCGATGCCAGCAACGTGTCTCACACGCTAAGCGGGTGGCAACGAGGAGATTCCTTCTCGAAGGATACATGAACCCCGAACTTACGGTTCGATCGGACGGAGACCATGACAGATCTACAGACATGCTTACCCTTGAGGGTAACCCAACGGTCGCATCGGCACTCGAAAAAAAATCGAGGGGATGGTGGACTAATAGATCTGCGGTCCTTTGCCCCACCAACGTAGGGTGCATCCCTTTTTGTTGGACTTGATCAGTGTCGGGGTTGGCCGTCGACATTCATCAGTGTCCCAGATCGGCGTCTTGTCTTCTTGAGGATGACTTGCCGCCTGGCCCTCCTCCATGCATGAAGCCAGTCCATGTCAGCGCCGAAGCCATTCCCAAGGAAGAGATGGACCCGGCATTTGGTATGCCGTAGTCAGGGACGGAGAACGGGAGTCCTCGTCTTTGCCTGGGCCGACGACGTTGTGCAACTGCCATCAAGCGGATAGGTCATCATTCTGTGCCACAGCTACAATCTGACCCTCCGGCTGCATCCAGATGCGGAAACGTCGACAGTGACCGAGTGCCTCAAAAGGATGGGTGATCCCTTCGGAGGATGAGTTTGGGGTTGCTTTGTGTTGGCAGGCCTGTTTTGTGCAACAGCCGTTACTCTGTCGCCACGTATTCGTATCCGATGCTGTCAAATGCTGTGTCTCAGAACGCGCAGAAGTTTCCACACAACTTGTCAGAAATGCTATCATGGGAAATGACGGAAACCTATGTTTCTTTTCTCCTCTCCCTTTCTTTTTCCCGGTTTGCTGGCAGTGGTCGCAATAGGGGGCCAGAAGCAGCGTCTTTATGATTTCGTCCCCAACCTTGGAATCTTGCTGTGCCTCATTTGGGGGCCCCGCCCGATGACACACCGTTACGATTGCCAAGCTCGCCAAAAAGCAGCTTAAGTTGACGACCGGCTACCTTATTACCAGATGCCCTATCGGTCGCTACGACACGTTTTGATGGTAATTCATGCACGTTCGCCAAGAGTCCCATTGACTGCCATGGCTCTCTGTCGCAGAGTCCAGCTGCTTCGTCACAGCGTGTTTTGGGGACCCCCCCCTTAACCCAGGGAGCTGACCGTTTCACCTTGAGCGGAAGTCAAGCTTCCCGTCTGATGCTCACTGGGGCTTGACACTGACAGGACGAATTAGCCTGATGTCCAGGCCTACGCACCATCGAGCCGAAGTCACAGAGCCAGAGGAATGATACGATACAGTATATGCGACGCATGAGTCTCCATCCAAAGCAACCGCGTTGCCGACATCCCGGACTGTTCCATGTATGAGAGGCATCATGCGTGCGCGGCGTCCGCATCATGAAAACATTGACAATGCCACCGTCGCCCAAATGTCTTTCTCATTTCCTCTCTTTCAGTATGCTTTTCTTTGTCTGATTCTCACTGCACGGCTGGGTCTGCAGTTGTTCCACCTTTCCCCCCAACACTTAATTTCCGTGCAAAGGCGGCGCAGCACCATCTTTCCGTCGATCAGTATACTAGTAGGACTGAACCTCCGAATTAACCTTCCGCGCCAAATAACAGGGAAGGATTCGACCTCCACGAAGTCACAACTGGCTTCTTCATCCTCATCCTCATCAACACCCAAACGACATCATCGACACAAGCGACACAATGGCCAAGTTCGTCATCTTCGGGCTGAGAGGACTGCAGGCGGTGCTCGCGCTGGGCAACCTGGGTCTGTCGGCGTACCGTAAGTCCTCCACTTCCTGGCGGCTCAGGAGATCCAATTGCCCCTCTCTCTAACATTCGATCTTCGCAGTAATCGACTGGTATCTTGCGCACGTCCACCTCTCCCCGCCGCACATCATCAACTTCCTTCTCGTCACGCCCATCCTCTCCCTTCTTTCGATCCTTTATCTCGAGCTCGCCCCGCGCTTCGCCCCACGCGCCTGCCACGCCTTTGCGGCTTTTGCGATCGAGTTCCTAAACACCCTCTTCTACTTCTCCGGCTTCATCGCCCTCGCTGCCTTCCTCAGCCAGCTGCGGTTTTGCAACGGGCCGCAGTGCGCTGCGGGACAGGCGCAGGCCGTCGTCGCAGCCATCAACTTCGTCGCCTGGCTGGTCTCGACGGTGTTGGTGTCCAAGGACGTCTTCAAGGGTGGTTTGAGGGCGCCGTCAAGTACAGGATCTTGGGGAAACAACGCGCCCGCGACGAGGACTCCGCCGATGGCGCAGGTGTAAAAAGGCTCGAGGCCAACGTGCTTTTCTTTAGCGAGCGTAACAAGCGCAGACTTGCGCAGGCCGGACGCGCGATGATATGCAGCAGCGAGTCTGCTGGCCATCTCTGGGAGATGGCAATGCGTTGCATCAATTGCGGTTCTTGTGATTTTCTTTGCGAGAGATACCATAGTAATGTCAATAATTCGTGCTATTCGGGGTGCACCGTTGCCCGACCAACATCGAGCTGTTGCACAATCTCGTGGCTTGTGCAACAAGGTGATTCCCCTACCCGTTAGGTCCTCGACGCAACAGACGGAGTGACGCAGGTTCGATGACAGAAGCGATATTGGTGCAACGTTATGATCTCGATTTGACCGTCGATAGAGTTCAGCGCCTCGAAGCAGGCGGTCGTCCAAACGGCTTGGCATTGTCTCGGAACCCATGCGCGCAAAAGGTGTAGGGAGGTTGAGATACTCCGTGGAATCGAGACACAGTGACCCCAAGGCGATGCGTTGAGCACTCGTCCGAGCAGCTGGTCCATGCCCTCACTCAACTGCATCCTGAGTGAAGGTGAGATCGCCACTCAAGAGGTTGCTGAAGAAAGCCGTGTCCACACCTTGCAGTGCCCAGTCGTCAATACCAGCCAAGAACCCCATGGACGGACTCTCAGTGAGCGTCAGGTTCCAGGGAGCCCCGGCGTCAACCGTATGCTGGGATGATGGCGCTGGGGTTGAATAAGCTGGCATGGCTAGAGGCATAATGATATCTTCGCCGCGCAATTCTGGTTGTGAGGGAAATGCACCATGAGCCGCATGCACATCTGCGGATATTCTCGAGACGCCTTCAGGAGCGATTCTGATCTTACCGAAGAGCGGTACGTCCAACGAAAAGCCGACTCTCTCTCCTCGCGTTAGCTCAGCTTCTGTCGAGCTCATGCTCACACGATCGGCGCAACCGTCTTGACCGGCTGCCGCCTGTCCCTCGATGGCAAGCAGTTTCCCCATCAGCTCAGCGCTCTGTTTGCTGAAAGGGTCTTTGCTCGCGTGGCCGAGCGCTTCCATGTTCTGCTGCGCTCGCTCCATCATGCCTCTGTCGCTTAGATACTGATGCCCTCGGAGCTTCCTCTTGCGTGTAGCCTGGTGGTCGTCAATGTAGATGAGAATTAGGGCCATAGCTGCCGTGAGAGCAAAGAAGTCGGCGTTGCGGCACCCGAACCCGATGTTGCGTGATGTACGGAGAATCAGAAATCGTGAGAGTATCTCCCGTGCTGCGATCATGCATGTTGCCCGGGACTCTTCATTGTCACCTGTCGAGCTCGAGCGTGAGATGTAGGGGATATGGAGTTGCAGCACCAGGTGGTAGTGGTTGAGGTGCAGGATCAGGCGTCTGATCTCCCCAAACAAGCCTTCTGGGTCGAAGGTGGTGTTGGCAAAGTTGGGGAGGAGCCACCAAGTGCTGGGCATGCGCGCTGCAAGGTTCTGAAGCTGCATGTCTAGGTCCTCTGTCGACGAGGTATACCTGGGTGGTCTGTTCTTCGACTCATGTCTTTCTAGTATCTGCGATTGCAAGACACAGTGGAGGCGCTCCAATTGCCCTTCTGGCGTGTCAACAGCGAAGGCATCATCTTCTGTCATGGTTCTGTCGTAGGAAGCCTGTGAGAGGCCCAGCATAAGACAGAGGTGGCGGTCGTTCAGAATCATTCTGAACCACATGAAGCGAGGATCAGAGCGGTTCTCGGGATCAAGGAACAAGAAGTTGCCGCTGCTCCCTGCTCTATCAAGCCCCATAAGCTGTGCCATGGCTATGGTCTTTCGGTTTGTCATCCAGCTCCTGCGGAGATTACCATGATGGAGATCGCACTGAGTCTCGAGAAATAGACATTCCAGCCCCTCAATGCTGCCAGTCGTGTCATCCCTGGTAGTCACTTTGTCGCGGACTACCGATATCAAGCGGTCTGTGATAGTTGAGAGCGGTTCCGAGAGGGTTGGTATCTCTGGCCAGCACAGGAGGTCGTGACGTGGGTATTGCAGGTAGAGTGCGAGCCGCAGCATGTACCGTGCTATGAGCAAGGGATGTGTATCTGGACCAGGCACTTTGAGGAATGTAGAGACGGAGGGGAGTCCGTGCTTATCTATGGCCGTATATGGGACGGTGAAGATCGCATGAAAGGAGGGTACACCCAGGGCGCCTGGTTGGCAAAGGATCTCGAGATCATGTCGGCTCGGCAAGGCTGCGCACAGTTCTTCGGACGTGGACAGCCATGGACTGCTTGAGGTCAGTGGTCGACTGGATGGCTCACTTGTTCTCGGTGATTCAAGTGACGATGACTCGGGCGTACGTAGCGCCGGTCCTGCGTAAGAATCACCTCGCGATCCGGCCGAGTGCGGCGAGGGCGACTGCAGGCGACTCTCGCCTTGGTCGAGTAACTTGTCAACCAGCGACTCGACACGTTTGACTCTATTGCCGAGTTTGAGGCCTCTCGGTATCGGATGCGATCCCTCCTCGTCATCCGGAAGTGCCTGGCTCACACACTTGGTTCCGCGTTCCTGGCAGATGACACAGGCCGTGGCGGATGGAGAGTCGAAGACGCATTTCTGCTTGCGCTTGCGGCAGTTCCAACAGCTGCGCGTTCCTACGAGAAAGACCCAAATGTAATCAGCAATATTCTCTCTCTTTTTCTTTTCTCTCTCGGGGTCTGTGAATACTCCGAGAGGAGGGTCAGGTGCAGCACTCACCTTTGCGGACCTTGCGTGGCCTGGTCACAGCGTCACCCGGGCTCGCGTGCCTGGGTCGCATCGTATTTCCCGGAACCCGAATCTCCTGTTCTCGCCCCCAAGCCTATGTCCATCGGTCGCATGTTTCGTGTAGCATTCGAGAGGATTGACGATGCAATGGCGATGAATTCTGGAAGGACATCTCGGGTGATGGTGTTGCTTACCAAGTCACGTTTCGTCCGACCGAAGCTTCGGACGAAACACGAAATACGTAAGCCGGCGCTTCCGTGTGAGCCGATGTACTCGCTAATCACCCCTGTTTCTCAATGAGGAAGCTCGTTTGTGTCTTGGGGATCTGATCGCTATGGTCTAGTCTAATTAAAAAGGTGATCTGTAGGGGCCATCCTTTCGTGGGAATGAGTTCATGGTGTGCAGTAAGGTACCTTAGCTTAGAGCAGCGCTGGCCTGAGCCCTCACATCGGACCAACTGATCACAGCATTACAAAGCTCACGTCAAAGGTCTAATTGAAGCTTTGATCTGCTGCTTGATACAAAAGATTGATAATGGCTCCTGAACCGTGTATTTGGAAGCAAGCCTCGAACAGTAGCAATGGTGACGAAAAGCGATTCTCAAATGTCCAACACCCATCTTAACATGGACAACAGTAACGGGAAAGCAGAAGCCTCTAAGATCCCATCAAGCAAAGATTCAGAGAGAGCAGTCGTCCCTCCTGAGGAAGAATGTGTTCAAGGTATAGCCAAGATCCTCGTCGTCCTCGCCCTCTTCATCACCATCTTCCTCAATGCGCTTGACATGGTGAGTCCCTTACTTCAATCTCCCTAGTATACGGTAGCCATACACTGTGAGAAACAAATCATCTGAAATTCATAGACAATTGTCGCTACGGCAATTCCAAAAATCACTGACGAGTTCGGCGGCATCAACGATGTATCCTGGTACGGCTCTGCCTTCATGATGACTGCAGGCGGCATTCAGTCGACATGGGGCAAAGCATACAAATACTTCCCCTTGAAGATCACATACCTCACAGCCATCTTCATATTCGAGCTTGGATCTCTCATCTGCGGTGTCGCGCCCAGTTCCATCGCTCTGATCATTGGCCGTGCCATAGCTGGGCTAGGTGCAGCTGGCATTGGCACAGGCTCCTTCACGGTCGTCGCTTTTGCGGTAGAACCTAAGCAACGACCAATGTTCAGCGGGATCCTGGGAGCATCGTACGGCGTTGCCAGTGTGGTTGGGCCCTTGGTCGGTGGTGCTTTCACTGATCACGTCAGTTGGCGGTGGTGTAAGTCAGGATCTCGCGACATACCTGAACCAACTGTTGCGACTTGAGCTGATCGTACAGGCTTCTACATCAATCTCCCGATAGGAGGCCTTGCCGCTGCAATTATCGTCTTTTTTCTTCATCTACCAACAAGCGTCAAACCCGTGGCTGCGCCACTCAAAGAGAAACTGCTGCAGATGGACCCAGTAGGCACCATCCTCATCATGGGAGCCATCATTTCCTACAACCTCGCCATGCAGAAAGGCGGTGCCACACATCCTTGGAACTCCAGCGTCGTCATCGGTCTCTTGGTCGGATTTGTTCTCATTATCATCAGCTTGGTCATATCTCAAATGGTCCAAGGCGAACGCGCCGTGCTCCCACCACGCCTTATGGCCAAACGAACCATCATCGTCAACTCCCTCTACGGCTTCTTCTTCGCCGGCTCGTACTTCATAGCTGTGTACTACATCCCCATCTACTTTCAGAGCATCAGCGACGTGAGCCCCACGGCTTCTGCGCTGCGCAATCTGCCACTCATTGTTGTCTTTGCGCTCTGTGTCCTCGTTTTCAGCGCCAGCATCAGCGCAACGGGCATTACGACGCCTCTGATGGTCGTAGCCGCCGTGTTTGCCACGATTGGGTCTGGTTTATTATATACCCTTGACATTGGCACCTCCACTGGGAAGTGGGTGGGATACCAGCTCGTTTCTGGCTTTGGCTGGGGTATGGGATACAACATCCCCATCATCATGGGACAGAACTGGGGAGACAAAGCCGACACGCCGTCTGTGACCGCCATCATCATATGTAAGTCAGACCAAGGTCAAGCCTTGGAAGTTTGACTTTCGGCGACTGTGCTGACCGCATCGGTGGAAAAGTCTCTCAGCTGGCCGGAGCTGCACTCCTACTCACCGCCGCTCAGTCCATCTTCGTCAATCGACTGGTCGCCGAGTTGAGCCACTTCGCTCCGGACGTCGGGGCTGCCGAGTTGATTGCGACAGGCGCCACTCGGCTTCGAGACACTTTTGAAGCGGATCAGTTGCCAGGGATACTGGAAGCGTACATGTCCGGACTCAAGGCAGCATTTGCCTTGACACTGGCTGCAGCAGGATTGTCATTTTTCATCTCTCTGTTCAGTCGCTGGGATCGTCTGGACCTTGAGCCCAACTCTGCAGTTGAGGGCGAGAAAGAAGGAGGGTCGTGATTCGCGTACGGCTAAAGCCTCGTCTCGGTTGCGTATGTGGTTAGCTGCCTGTCAGGGTTTGCCACGTAAGATAAATACGCTGCACTGCAGAATGTCTGGAAGACTCAGGAGAAAATGATTAGAAGATCGAAAGATGATTAGAAGATGGGAAAATGTAGCGTGGAGATCCGCCACGATGAGGATCGATGGATGCTTGCTTACCGGCGCCATTGAAGGCTGTAGTAAGACACCATCTTATACGACGTGCAGTGTCCCAAAACGGCAACAACAGCGTTGTATTCCAAATAGACATATCAATCAAGATCAAGCTGACCTCACTGGCAATGGAAGCTCAATTGCTTTGTACTCGATGAGTCTCACTTTCAAGTCGCAAATACTTGTCGTTGGCCAGCATGCCGAGATCGGCGCGTTTCTTAAGCGAGCTCATCCGATCTGTACGTCAACCAGGCCAGTACAGCCGACAGCCTCTCTGTGAGCTCAACCCTTCTTAGTCGTGCGAAATGACGTGACAGACCCTGGACACACGCCGCTTCTCCGCAATCCGACTAGCTCGAGCTTTGAATAAGCAGATTGGGCTCGAGGCGTCGAATGGCAGCGCGGGGCACCCTGGCGGACATGCGGGACTGTGAGGGGTCTTTACTAGAGCAGACATTAGTATCAAAGAGGTATCAAAGAGCCAATACGCCCTGCAGCCGGAACCTAAGTTGTCGACGGCTTGATGGCGTGCTCGACATGGTCCCTTGAACCCCCCACCTCCGATGCGCATCTCCATGCATCTAACTCAGCTCTAGTCGCGGGCTGGCAGAGCTAAGATCCAGCCCTCTCTGCCACTGAGCGACCGACTCGGACGAGGGGATCCGGTCGCTGGAGACTGGAAGAGATGATGCGAGTATAGTATAAAATGACACATGGGAAATGGATGAGAAAGAGGGGAGCTGGGAAGGCGTGACACCAAGAAAGTGTTCCCGCGCGTACCAAAAGGCAAACATCTTTCCTGTCTCTCCTCCTGCTATCCTCGTCCTTCTTCTCTCCATCTTCGGTTTTTATTCTGCCGAATCCTCGATTGAACTGAGCGTTGTTCAGCTTCATATTCTCCCAACTCGCCAAGTCTGAGTGATCATTGCGCAACCTGCCCAGCATGTCTGAACTGAGCAAGCACTTCGAGACGCTGCAGCTGCACGCGGGGTATGTGCAGCCTCAAGACCATGGCCTCAGTGTTCGTCATACGGCTGCAACTGCATCTCGATACTTGCAGATGCGGCTGGATGATTCGGGTCGTGAAGTATGAGGAGACCAGAAGCTGACCAGAGTTCAATAGCGCCGAGCCCGATCCGACGACCAAGTCTCGCGCTGTTCCCATCTATGCCACAACCGTGAGTAAAACAGAAAGGCTGCTGTCATAATGGACAGAAGCACGGGACGGCACGCACTGACTGGGAGAAAGAGCTTCACTTTCGACAACTCAGAACATGGCGCCCGCCTCTTCGCTCTCAAGGAGTTTGGCAACATCTACAGCCGCATCATGAACGTGAGTGGCCGTCGTCCCAAACATCCCTTAGATGACGGTCGAGCACTGACAAGTCGATGTTAGCCCACCGTCGATGTCTTCGAAAAGCGAATGGCAGCTCTTGAGGGCGGTGTCGGAGCCCTCGCCACCTCGTCCGGTCAAGGTGCCCAGTTCATCGCCATCAGTACCCTCGCCCACGCCGGCGACAACATCATTTCCACATCCAACCTCTACGGCGGCACCTACAACCAATTCAAGGTCTTCTTCCCACGCCTGGGCATCAACACCAAGTTCGTCGACATTGACAAGCCGGATGCAATTGCCGCGGCGATTGACGACAAGACGAAGGCCGTGTACGTGGAGGCGATAGGAAACCCCAAGTACAACGTCCCGGATCTGGAGGCGATTGTGAAGGTGGCCCATGAGCACGGTGTGCCAGTCATTGTATGTTTCTTCCTCTCGATATCATACCGTCGTTCAGTGACTGACCAAAGCAATAGGTCGACAACACCTTCGGCGCAGGCGGCTACTTCTTCCGACCCATCGACCACGGCGCCGACATTGTCGTCCACTCGGCGACCAAATGGATTGGCGGTCACGGCACCACCATTGGCGGCGTTGTCATCGACTCAGGCAAGTTCGACTGGGGCAAGCACAGCTCCCGCTTCCCCCAGTTCGTCGAGCCCAGTGAGGGCTACCACGGCCTCAAGTTTTGGGACACCTTTGGCGCCATCTCCTTCATCATCCGCGCCCGCGTCGAGATCCAACGCGATCTCGGCGCGTCCCTCAACCCCTTTGCTGCGCAGCAGCTGCTCCTGGGCCTGGAGACGCTGAGCCTGAGGGCAGAGCGCCACGGGCAGAATGCGCTGGCGCTGGCCAAATGGCTGGAGAAGAGCGAATATGTCGGCTGGGTCTCCTATCCCGGCCTGGAGAACCACCCGTACCACGCAGCGGCGAAGAAGTATCTGCAGAATGGATTCGGCGGTGTGCTCAGCTTCGGCGTCAACGGCGGTGGCGCTGCTGGGTCAAAGGTTGTCGATGGCTTCAAGCTCATCTCCAACCTTGCCAATGTCGGTGATGCAAAGACATTGGCGATCCAGTGAGTTTTTGCCCTCCCTCTTCAAAAGACTTGAGTTCTGTATTGTAAGAATACCGAGTGAACTGACGCCTTCCTCACAACAGCCCCTGGACGACTACCCACCAGCAGCTCACAGAAGAGGAGCGAATTGCGTCGGGTGTGTCTGAGGACCTTATCCGTATTTCGGTGGGTATCGAGCACATTGACGACATCATTGCCGACTTTGAGCAGTCGTTCAAGGCATCGGCGCAGAGCAATGGAAGCAAGAGTGAGCCCAAGGACGCGACTGATGCCAAGAACGGAGACGCCCCTGTTGCGCCATAGGATGGCAGACAGCGTGGTGTTGAGGATGAGAGGGAGTCGGTATTCGCAAACGCGACTATTGTTTGGAAGTGACTGCCACTCGCAAATGTTCAGGGCAGACGGATCATGTTGGTACTGTAGGCGTGCTGCGATGCTAAGATTCCCGGGCCGCTGGTCAACTAGTGACAAGGCTGGCACCACCAGCGTCGAAGCGTCTGAATTTGTAGCCAGAATCAGAGAAAACCAATGTGCAGGATGTTTTTTGCTCTTCAAAATGACCTAATGACGGGAGGGGAGGTTGCTGACATGAAGCTGGACTTTGGAAGAAATGTCCAGCGCGGGATGTACAGGGTAGCCAGGATGGGATATCCGTGGGCATCGTCACTTCCCTCGCTGGTTCTGAGCTTCACTCTGTCCTCGCTTTCCTTCTACCGGCACTACGACAACCACCCACGCGACGACATCAGCCGACATCAACCGCCCACCATGCGTCTCTCTATCACCGGCGCTCTCGCCGCCCTCGTGACCCTCGCCGTCGCAGCCGACATCACCCTCTACCTCCCACCGAAACCCAATCCATTCACCCTCCCCGCGACCACCCACGCCACCCTCACCTCTTTGCACCACCGTCACTCGGCGCCTCTCTCCGCCGTCAACACCTTCGTCTTCCGCAACGTCACGGAGGGCGAGTCGTACCTCGCCGACATCTACTGCCCTGGCCATGCGTACCACCCTCTGCGTGTCGACATTGGGCCAGCTGGAGAGGTCAGCGTCTGGGAGACGTACAGAGGGAACGACTGGGGGAACAAGGGGGAGGCGTTGGAGGTGAGGGAGGGAAGCTATGGTAAGGGTGTAGAATTGAGGTCTCTGGGAGCCAAGAACTATTTCATTGAGAGACCCAGGTGTGAGTGGCTCCTAGATCCATGCGGCAGCTGCAACGGAAGGGTACTGACATGATGACACAGTCTCCGTCCTGACGATCCTCAAGAACCCTATGATTCTCATGGGTGTCGTGACGATGGGCATGTTCGTTGGCATGCCCTACCTCATGAACAACAGTACGTCCACTGACCCCCGTCACCATGTTTACCCACACGTTACTAACGCAGCACCCTCTTTGACAGTGGACCCCGAGATCAAGGCCGAGTTCGAGCAGCGCCAGCGCGATGGCCCCGTGGGCGCCATCTTCGGTGCCGCCAGTGGCCAGCAACAGCAGGAGAGCCCCATCGGCAACTTCGACATGGCCGCCTTCCTGGCTGGCTCAAAGAAGGATGGTGGCGGCAACGGTGGAAGTTCCGGCAAGGGCCAAGGTGTCAAGCGATGAGGCGATTACCAAGGCCTGGTTTGCATCTGTACATACGCGACGTGACCGCGAACATGTCCCGGCTACATGAGACGATATCACGGCTTCGAGGCCATGTCGGTTTGCCGGGTTGTCGGCCTCATGCGAAGATCGGTTACATATCTTGAGACAACAGAGAACGATTCTCGATTCCAGTTATAGAAACCTGCTCATCTACTCTACCTCTTCTTTCGACCATCACGTAGCATCAGTTGCGCGGATATCAACGTCTTGTACATAGACCACCATCATACCATCATAAATACCCATGCCACCCAAAAGTCTTGCTCAAGCTGGAGCGTACTGACATCCTCCATTTATAGAAGCGTTTGTACGCACAGTATCTTATGTTCTTTCAACCTGACCTTGTCTTGAAGCTCCTATAGCTCGCATGCTACTGTCCCTTACTCGCCACCGTCGTCGCCGCCGCCATCGTCGGCACCGTCCTCTGCAATCCTGTTAGCAACGTATCCCTAGAGTGAATAGACCAAGACATTTGGAGAGTGTGTGCTTACGGTAACCATCCTGATAGGCTTCCTGCTCGTCGTCGTTGCCCATGGCGTTTCCAATCATCATACCACCCAGCATACCGGCACCCAGACCCATTGCCGCACCACCGGCCATGCCCATGCCGCCGCCGCCGCCCCTACGCTGTGGCGGGTAACCGCCGCCACCGTACATACCCTGGTGACCGCCGTACATGCCCGGCGGCCCTCCGTAGCCACGACCGTAGCCTTGGTTGTACTGCGGACCTCCATAACCACCGGGGTAGCCTCCGGGACCACCGGGGCCGGGACCATATTGCTGCTGCTGAGGGTAGTAGCCCTGCTGCGGGTAGCCACCGTATTGCTGCTGCTGGTGCATACCGCCACCGTACGAGCCACCATGCGAGCCGCCTCCGGTGGCGCTGCTGACCTTGGACTTGAGCTTGCCTAGCAGACCACCACCGCTGCTCTTTCCGCGATCACGGGGCGGCAGCTCTTGCGGGAACGAGCCTTGGCTCGGGTTTCCCTGCTGGCCGGGCGCTTGGCCATACGGCGCCT
Organism: Sarocladiaceae sp. R1802; assembly: GCA_023628655.1. Lineage (NCBI taxonomy): Eukaryota > Fungi > Ascomycota > Sordariomycetes > Hypocreales > Sarocladiaceae > Sarocladiaceae sp. R1802. The sequence goes on from JAMAKF010000019.1 coordinate 572,323, forward strand.
GCTGCTGGGGATACGGGCTCGAGCCACTGGGGAACGGGCCGCCGGGACCGCTATAGCTGGGTGTGCCGGGGGTACCACCGCCGCGGGCGCGAGACTCCTCCTCGGCCTGCAGCTTAGCGGCAAGTGCAGCATCCGGGTCGCTGGATGAGGTTCCTTGCGATTCGAAGGGAGGACGGTTATCGAAGGGGTTCTTCTTCTGGTCGCCGGCCTGGGAGGCGGCGCCGGAGTTCGAGGGCTCATAGCCGGGCGGCGGATCGGAGGGAGCGCCATCGTCATTTGGGGGGTAAACGGGCGAAGTTGGCTTCTCCCATTGTGACTTCTTGGTGTAGACGTTTACGTAGAACCTAGGATTGAGAGTCAGAAGGGTTGCTGCGTATCGGGACCTGCAGGTGGCGCATGTAGCGTATCTATGACAGGAGATGCGATCAACGTACCATTGCTTGTACTGGTCGTTCCAGCGAGCGGTCCAGCCGTCGGGGACCTGTCGTCGAAGGTGGTCAGCATGTTTAAAAGCTGCAGCGATGCGTGGTTGCGCACGGCGATGTCATGAGGAGGGAGGAGGGAGGGATCGGATTGGAGCTGGCAAAGCAGACGTACCTCAGGCGCAGGCGGGGGCGGGGGCCCTGAAGGAGGAGCGTAATCGTCCATGCGGGGAGATTTGGAATCAGATGAGGTGTGAAGAAGGATAGAGTAGACTTAGAGTCGATGTAGGTGATAGGCAGGTGTTTGAATCCGTCTCGGGTGGCGACAGATGGATGCAGATAGTATGCGACGAGGCTGGTAGTAGGCAGGTTTGATAAGTTATAGGCAACCCCCGCAGTGGATGGTGACGATGGTGATGATGTAGGAGAGAGGGAGGAGACGAGGTCTACGACAAGAGTAATTAGAATCGCAGGCGGTCGTTAGACTACTGGTGCTAGCAATAAGGTAGCCCGGAATGCCCAGGAACCAAGGAGAGGAGGCTCCTCTGTGTGATTTAACCTTGTCCTCGTGCCCGTGTCCTCTTCTCAAGTCCGTCGTCGACTCGAGGCCGCCTCCTCTACAACGCTTGGCAGCTTCGCCCCTCACTTCACCCTCGCCCGAGCACCGAAACCCTGGCCGTCGCGCCATCATTACTCACTGGTACTGAGTAGCTGCCTCACCTGCCGTCACTTACCCGGTCGACAAAAAGCACTGTAGGTAAACGCTCGCCTTGGTTGCCACTTCACTGGTCATACGCATCCTGCCCAGCCTCGCCATACCGACGAATCGAAGGCGAGACTGGAGGCGAATTGCGAACCAGGCCACGATTAGGTACTATGGACTAGGTACCTTAGCCAAGACAAGCCGACGAACCAAGTGGCGGGTCGCAAGTCCTCAGAGTCGGAATTCCATCGACACCAACTCGACACACAAAATGCACTGCCACAATCTGTCGTTCTCGAACCAGTCGTCCTCGACATCGTCGTCGTCATCATCACCAGGTACCCAGCTGCCTCATCTTGCCACGCGTGTGTCCGAACAAGTGTTCCCCTCTGTATCAATGTTGGATTATCAAATTGCCGATCCAGCAGAAAAGTGACTGGCATCTTCCATACTTACCCACCACCTGACCTTAGCCCCATGTGCCCCAGCCTGGGTCTCTGCGTCTGCGCATCATCCTGCAACCCGGATCCTAGGATCTCCGCTCGTTATGCGACTTCGCTGCCCACTCCAGCGGGGCAATGCGTGCCCAGCCATTGCTTGAATTATAACCACACAATTCATCATGTACATACGTTACCTCTTTGCGTTGATGCTTTCAAAGCCGATTGCACTGTGGTCTCATGGGTACCGGGCTGAGCCGGCGGTCATACACTGCATATACACAATGCAAGACTACAGCCTCAATATTCAACTCATGTACTCCCACTCCTACCAGCTGTACAACTCCAATGCATGTACACAAACACTGTCGACGCATTCTTCTCAACCTTCTCACACTCTTCCTGTATCAACCTAACGAACCCTTCTTTCCGCCACTCCTTATCAATGCAAACACCTTCGTCAAAGTCGACGAATCCATTTGGGGATATCCAGGTCTGGCCAATAGTGCTAGAAACGCCCAAAACCAATCTCGCAGGCAGGAACGGGAAATAAGAAACATAAAACTTGAGTGACGTTCAGAGCAAGCCGGCTTGGGTCCCGGTCCCCTCACACGTACCCATCAACGCTACCAGCCCTCCGCTCTCCGAAAAGATACGCTGCCTCTAGACAGAACCTGCCGTGACCTCTCTCCATCCTCCTTTCGCTGCCGTAGCAGATCAGCACAGCATCCACGATCCCACTGAGGATACCCTCCATCGCACCCATGACCGAGTAGCCAATGAAGCTAGCCATCAAGCCGACCACGTATGCGTACGCTGATCCTCGGACACCCATGCCATCTGGAAGCTGGATTCTCAGCTGCTTCGCCGTGATGACCCAGCCAGCAAAACCGAGTGCCGTAGCCATGAGAAGACGGGTCGCCACAAGCAGCAGCTTGGCCAGCCGATAAGGAAGAAGACCGTTACTCTGACCGCGCAGCCGGAGCGCGCGAGGAGTGAGCGTCGTTGTAGGCAGTGCTGCAGACACGAACTCCATCTGGTCAAGCCCCCGCGCCGAGATGGACAGGTTCTGCGAGTGAATAGCAGCGTAGGTTGTCGTGAGTGGGTTAGTCATGGCCACAACGGGGGTCGGGATCCAGAACGACGCAAGGTTCGTGATAGCCATCCCCATCCTCCTAGGCAGGAACAGCAGTGGCGCCCTCACAAGCAGCGACAGCAGCGTCGACTCGCAGATGCTGCCGAAGATTGCCGTGACAGCATGGTGCAGCGCCGCCAGTACAATCTCGCTCGAGGGCGTAGCGGGTCCTGCGTTGCGATGAAAGTACCACTGTGATACCGTCGCCGCCGTCGTGGCACGGTGAACCGCATTGATTACCGACAAGGTCCACATGTACATGAAGATGAACGCAGCACCCAGCCACCAGCTCGAGAATCGGATCACGAAACGCACCAGGGACCGGGAGAAGTAGCCGCCCATGAACACCCGCGTGAACATGCCAAGCCACGCCCACGTCCACAACACGATCACCGCCAGGCACCCAAAGCCAACCAGAAGAAGCGCAGGGTTCTGAGCAAGAATCTTGCTCGAGAACTGAAGGATCTCGATCGCTTGCTGAATGGCTCTGCGCCCCTTGACAACGAGCCATAACCAGAGCACACACGACGCAGCTGGAATCAGGGACGCCCAACGCATGATCTTGTCCTGGAAGCTGGCCCCATGTGTCCTGCCCTTGAAAGATGACGCGAAGGAGTAGAGGGAGAATGAGAGCATGACGATGGGCACCGCAATCAGGATCACGCTTACGAGAGGCCGCACGAACGACCGCAGCGCTGCAAGCCATATAAATGACACGAAGACAGCAACGACCGTGTCCACTGCCAGCATATCGAAGGACTTTTGCAGCGTCGTGTAAATGGTGTCGCCCACCGGGCTCTTCTTCGGTGCGGTATGCAGCCAGACCAAGACAAATGTCGATAGCATGCCTGCGAACGCGATGAGAAAGAGCCACGCGAAGAATGGATCATGACGGAAGAGTTCGCCCTCGATTATTGGTGTCGCTGTCGTCTGGACGGGTCCGTCGCCATCTATTGACGTCCGAGGCAGACTGCTTGCCTCCGTTTCGCGGGTCGAATCGCGGCGTAACATGAACGGTGTCCGTTCGGCATGGGGCTTGAAGCGCTGGAAGGCCGGCGGACTAGAGTCTGTCGGCGCTTCACCACCGAGGAGTGACTCTGGAGGATCCTCGTCAGGATCTGCCTGCGACTCAAGTCCGATGTCAACCATCTTGCCCCGCGTCCCTTGACTCGCCTCGCTCATCCCGTCGCCTTTAGAAGCAGGGATTTCCTCCGCCTCTTCCGTCAGGGCATCCCGCGCGGTGTGTGGTTTGTGTGTACTTCGTGTGCCGGTCCAGCTGCTCTTGATACCGCGCCTGCCACCATCCTGATACGGATCTCGGCCAATACTCTCATCCATAGACCCTCGACTGAGAGCATCTGACTCTGTGCTCTCGGCAAGCTTGCTGGCGGCTGCTACTCTGCGCGACCTTTGTAATGCAAAGAGATCGGCTGCATCCCTCTCTCGCTCGTCCTCATCGTCGTCTTCTCGGTACTCGTCCAGCGTGCTGTGGAATAATGGGGCATCCTGTGCTGCGGAGATCCGTGAAGCAAAGCCGAGGTGGCCGAAACGCGAACCGGCGCCTGTTTGTTGGTAAGGGTTTCCGCCGGGATTCAGTCCTCGTTGAAGGAAAGAGCGATTTGGAGCAGCGCCTCGACCGCCATCTCGCTGTGGTCGGGATGGACGGGAAGAGCCCCAGTCGTTTACTTGTGAAGGATTGGTGTTGTCAGGCTGACCAAAGTTCGAAATTCTGGACTGGGATTGAGCCAGAAATCTGGAGGCGTCTAGAAGAAGAACTGATGGTCAGTACGTTGAAAGGAAATGCGTAGCCTGGCCGTGATGGGAGAAGGAGACTGGAAAACGAACACTCGGAGAACATGGTGCCGCAACCACCGCCGCCTCTCTTTCACGAGAGGCCCCCTTGTAAAGTCTCGATGCCTCAGCTCGTATTCGCGATATCTCCTTGTGGCGGTAGATGAAGACGGTTGCAGCCTAGACAGCCTTGCTCGGCGAGCTACCTTTGATAACGATGATAGCCTCAGATGGAATGGTCAGAAGAGATAGAACGTTATGGCGAGGTGGTCGAGCGGCAGGATGGAAGGAAAGGAGAAGGTGCTTTTCGAGTATAGCCGGAGGATCAGAGACGAAAAGTCATGCGACACTGGAGAAAGCTGCAGGAAGAATTAATGGCGAGAGTTGAGACGGACGAAGGCGGCGTGATGGATGATGCAGGGCGGTGGATGACTGACTCCCGGTCGGCGCCAGTGGCCTTGCATTCAAGTTCAGCGAACGTCCAGGGCCTCGTGCATGGTGCCTAGAGCGGTCACAATCACTGGGACAGGCGCCGCCAGTGGAGGCCCGCCTGGTCTGCCTGGGCCGCTGCGGGGCGCGGGGGTCACTGATGGCGCTAAGAGGAGAAACCACTACATCCACTGTGAGGTGCTGCACAAACCAGATGCACGACCCCGATAAGGGAAATAGACACGCGAGAGAATCTGTTGAGTTTATGGCTCTGTCTGGCTTTACTATCATATTATCGACTAGGAACGGTAAAGGTATGGACATGGTCTGGTTGGTCATGCTGTACTGGCAGCTTCCCCAGGTTGTCAAGTGACCATGTCACGACCAAGTCTACAGGCAGGTAGCTCAATGTAGTGCGGCCCGGAACTATGCCGTGCTGTTTGCGTCACAGCTGTTGCGGCTGTAAGCAGCAGTCTTCACCGTACAACATCGCATCGCTCTGGTTGACAAGTCAAAGTTAGCAAAGCTGCAGAATAGAACATTCTCACGAGCGGTAGAACTGGTAGTCTTTTCGCTAAACCGATGAACCATCATGCACAAGATTGAACGCTATCCTTGATGATCGTCAGGTAGTCGTGAAGAGCATGTCTCAGCCACAGCTTCACCAGCCTGACATCCCCACGCGCCACACTCCCCATGACGCTCGTTGCCGTTGCTGCTCCGAACACACGAGACCTCTCGACACCACTCGTCATCCACTCATCCCTCTACCTTATCGGTTCCCAAGTACCCGAGGCTCTCACCTCAACGCCACGAGCTCTACGACATCCGCAATTCTGTGCTCAGACGTCTTTGCCATCACACAGCACCTCTCCTACGCTACTGCACTCCTGCCTTAGGGTCCGCTTCATCTCAAGCCACCACGTGCCAATCCTCCTCGTCTTCGCTCTGTCCCCAGGAACCTCCCGCAAAGCTCCCCTGGACAGCAGCCACATTTCCAACGCTGCCCCTCGACGAACCATTCGGTGTCGCCACATTCTCGCAGCCTCCTACCATCTTTGACATCTCCAATGTCAAATCCCTGGGACTACATAGCCAAGCTGGTCTGCATCGGCGATTCAGGATGCGGCAAATCCTCTCTCACTATTCGCCTCTGTGAAGGCCGCTTCTCCGCCCATCACGATGTCACCATCGGCGTTGAGTTCGGCTCCCGTATCGTCCCTGTTGGTCCACCACACCACAAACCAGAAATCCCACAGAGCTCCTCTACCGCAGCAGACGATGAAGCACCCCCTGCCGCAAACACCGAAGAACAGTCCTCCACAAAGTCATCAACGAAACCCAATCCCGCAGATGGACTTCCAGCCCCGCCGCTGAGACAGCCTACTCCCCCACCTGCCGGACCCCAGAAGCATATGAAGCTCAGCCTCTGGGACACGGCTGGCCAGGAGACCTACAAGTCGGTCACACGCTCCTACTTCCGCGGCGCTTCGGGTGCCCTCCTCGTCTTCGACCTCTCCCGCCGCCAGACCTTCCAGCACGTCACCGACTGGCTGAACGACCTCCGTCAGATCGCCGAGCCCGATATCGTCGTAGTACTCGTCGGAAACAAGGCCGACCTGGCACAAGAAGCGGAGAACAAGCGGGAGGTCACGTCGCAAGAGGCTAAGGAGTGGGCAAGAAGAAACGGGATACTAGAGTATGTCGAGACGAGCGCGAAGAGCGGTGAAAATGTCGAACGAGCGTTCATGAGGGTCGCCGAGAGAATATACCAAAATATCCAGGCTGGCAAGTATGACCTCAACGACAGGAGGAGTGGCGTCAAGGGACCCAGCGCAGGCGGCAGTCGGCAGGTCAAGCTTGGAGGCGACACAGCAAAGTCAGCGGCCGGAGGGTGTTGTTAATCCCGAGAAAGGCGTCGCATATCATCATAATGGGAATTGCGCCTCATAACCTGGTGCTTGCGGACAGAGCTTCTTGTATATCAGCATCATAACACATAGATACCATGGAACAGTCACGGCAAAGCATCAACTATTACCCCTGCGATTGAAAAAAAGGAGATTATCATGACATTATAACGCGGGCTTCTATCTCCAGTGGCCAGGAGTATGCTGTTTCCTCCTATGGTCAACTTCCGTTTCATGCCCAAACTCCCTCATGCCAGGGCTGCGACCCCGGAGCCTCTGACAAATTGATGCACAGAACATCGAGACCCCATTTTGATTTTCGTAATATGGCCACAAGATCTTACAGAAACTCACAATAGACTCAAATGACGTAGTATCATCTCATCTAGCAAAGAGACTTTCCGTCCTCATATCAAGATGATCGAGTCTCGCAGACCTACTTCTGGGGATCGCTGACGCGCCAGCTGTCGAACCACTTCATACGGCTGTACTGCTTGTTGTTGCCGGTCATACCCCAGCAGATAGGGATGAAGAAGATGTAGAGACCAATGATGACGGTGTAGAACAAGCCGTACATGACGATTTGCACCTCCTTGATTCGGTTGCGCAAAACCCAGTCTGCCAGGAAGCCGAAGCTGAGGATGGCGAAGTATAGAGCTGGGTAATAGTGGTGCACGTACGTGACACGCGCCATGACGACGAACGGCAGGTAGTGAAGGAACCATCCAACAACGGGGTAAAGACCAGCGTAGTGAATCTGGTCAATCTCGTTGCCATTGAGCTCCTTGTAGCCACGCTGCCAGCGCACCAGGTACCAGGCAACGATGAGACCGACGACACCCAGGCCAACAGTAGAGCCCCAGTATACAAAGGGGTTGCCGAGGAGGAAATACTTGACAATGTCGTCATTCCAGCTGCACATGCGGAGGCCAACGTGAAGAATGGGCCATTGCCACCACTGGGAAGCGAGGTCGTCTTGCTTATCCGGGTCGGGCACGAGGGCATTGTTGGAAGTCATCATGGCAACGTTGAGGTGGATGAAATCATGGAAAAAGGGGCTCTTGTAGGCACCTGCATCGGCCGCAGGCACTGTGAAGAAGTCAGCAACTCAAGTCCACTATATAATAGTAATCGATCTCACTCACGCTTGTCATTGATGTGGGACTCCACGTTCCAGTGGGTGTAGGTGTCGCGAGGGTTATTCTCCTTGGTACATGTTACCTCGATCTGCTTGAAACCCCACTGAGGCAGGTTCTTGTTGCCAGCTCGAAGGTAGCAGCCGAGAGCAGGGTGCTTGAGACGGAACGCCGAGGTCAGGGTTCGCAAGCGAGTGCGGTCGCGCGACGCAGCGTCACGAACGATCTCAACCTTCCAATGATCCTTTTCGTCACCAACAGTCAAGTTGCCGTAGGCAGACACTTCCTTGTCAGACTTGGTCATGGGAGCAGCGATGTCGTGTGAGTGCAGGTTGCGGCCAGTCTGAGCGTGGATCAGGCGAATGACGTCGTTGTCACCGATGAATCGAAGCTCTTCGGACTCAGGGTCGTAATCGGGATCCTGACGGTTGGGGTAGAAGAACCAGTCGTTGTTGGCGTCCTTGTGGTGGTAGCAGGTGATTTGCTGTTGACCTGATCCTTCGGGGTAGGTCTGAACGTGGGAGTGGAGCAGACCACCGCCGTAGCCCATGTTCTTGATAGTGGCCTTGGAGCCAATGGCGATCTCAAGAGGGCTGTTCTTTCCAACCGACGTGCCCTTCAGGTTAGCCTGGAAAAGGGAGCTCATCTGAGCATCGCCGGGACCACTCTTGTTTAGGATTGCGAAGTGCAGGGCGAAAGACAGAAGGTAGATGAGGAACGGAACGAGGATGAGACCGACAACACGCGAAACAAAGTGAGCGGCGAGAGTAGTCTACTTGTGTTAGTTGAATCTGGTAGCGCGGGGGTAAGAAGAAAAACTCACCAGGGGCATCTTCGTGTTGCCGAACTTGTTCCAAAGGTCCTCAATGGTGTAAATGCCGACAAGAGCAGTGACGAAAAGACCGACAAGCTTGACACTGCAAACACAACCAATGCTGAAACCAGTCATGAACAGCCAGAAGAACCACTCGGGCTCAAAGCTGTTGTGGCGCTGGTTGTGAAACTTAGCCCAGCAAAGGACTGTGGCAACGGTACCGCAGAGCAACATTGAGTCGAGCAGGATGAAGCGGCTGATAGTGGTGTAGGAGTTCTCGCAGAGGACCATGAGGGTGACAAGCCAGACGGCAGGCTTCTTCAGTTTCAGCTCCTTGGCAGTGTAGTAAGCCATTGGGATGCAGACAATGCCGAAGAAAGCGTTGAAGGCGCGCATGAAGGTATAATTGAGCTCCTCGGGATATTTCTCGCCCGATTTGAATTCGAAAGTACCGTTGTAACCAGCGAGGACTCCTGAGAGACCGACGAGCATCTTGCCGAGCGGAGGGTGAACATCGAAGTAGTATTCGTTCTTGATGTAGTAGCTTCCGAACTTTCCAAAGCTGCGCAGCACGTCAGTAAAATCGACGAGACTTTCGTGTCATTGAGAAAACATACTGGGCCTCGTCCCAAGTGACAATGTTGCTGATGCCAATCTTGTAGAGTCGGGTGCCAAAGGCGAGGAGAGTGAAGATGATGGGGGCGAAGATGGGTTCCCAGGCGTCGAAGGTCTCGAAGAAGGTAGGCTCCTATCAAAGAGTCGTGTCAGTTCAATCACCATCAATCAGAGCTGCAGCTTGATGAGACGGTGCTTACCTTCTTTGCGAGCTTCTTGTTGTCGGCTGGTGAGAGAACACCTGGCGCCGGCGCGGGGGCAACGGCTGTACGTCTTCGCACGCCATCGCCAACGTCCGCACCGGTAGCGGTAGCCTTGTCAGCGGCCATGATGACCAAAGTATAGTCTGTTGCGCCGATTTGGTCGATCGCAAGTCAGACAATGGATAGTCGTGGATGAGTTGATGATGTGGCGTTGAGGTTGGTCGACGTGGGAAAAAGGGGACCAGGGCCGTAAGCTAGAGCTGGCAGCGAGAACAGGGTCCGGGGAGGAATGGAAAACGATGGGACGAGCAGGTGATTACTCAAGCGAAGATGAGGAAAGAATAGAAAAGACGAGCCCGATCAAAGGCTAGCCAGAAGACGTTGCCCAATGAAGAAAAGAAAAGGAGGGCGGAGCGTGATGAAGATGTAGAAACGGGAGCCTGGGAAGTCGAGGGCATCTGTCAACCTCGTGTTTGGCTGTCTAACGCTTTGCGGCGGTTTGCTGTGAGGTGGCCTCTGGGAACACGATGTTCTTTTACTGCAGCGCAGCTGAGGTCCAGGAACGGCGTGCCGAACACGCTATTGACCCCTGAAGGGAGCAGCTCCCACTTGGGCCAGTGGGGTCAATCGCCGAGCCTGGTTCATCAGTGCCAGGTACGGCGAGCAGCGCTTGCTGGTAGCCACATTTCTCAATTCCAGCCACAGCCGACAAGAGAAATGCTGCGGCTCAGCTCTGGAGACTTTCACAGGCCGTGACTCGTGCTGTCCGTCACATGCCTGAAGCTACCGTCTTCACTGAGCCCGTCTCCAAGACGAGGGCAATGACACGGTCAACGTGTCTGCATGCGATTCCCGGACCGAGATTAGCTTGCTGCACCGTCGTCAAGGCTCTCCTCTCCTCTTTCTCTTTGTCACGATGCTAGCACTCGTCTGGGACCTTGGCGCAAGTGCTGCCCTCAGATGAGGCACATTCGGACGCCTCTGACCACCTCTTTCCCATCTCACCATTACCATATCGGAGAATACACCGTACTCCGCGATCACTCATGCATGCGCTCTCACTTGATTCCAAACAACTGTAATCTTACACTTGCCTCTCTGAGGCCAGTGCCCACGTAGCCCCAGTGTCCCAGCCTGCCGATCCCCTCGCCTTCAAAGGATGCTATACATGCGATACACGACTGCCACAATGTCCGGCTAGACGACGCCCAGGCCACCATTCTTTAGCTTGTCAACCTCTCGCCATTTCGTTGCCTCATTGAGCTTCCTTTTCACTTCTTCCCTCCTCCTTCGTAAATCTCTAGACTCTTGCCAACTATATTTCGCTGTCGCTGCGTCATCGTGTCGAGACTACCGCTAACTTTCGGTAAACCCCAGCGCCCCAACTCTCGCCTCCCCCACCCACTGCACCTGCATCTTCAACGCCTGAACGACCACTACACTACACTCCAAGACTCAGGCTTATCCGTTCCGTCCACCACTCCTCGCTCCGGCGCCCCCGTGGGCTCAATGTCATCTCTTGTCTCCGAATTCATCATCAATCCTGTACTTCGACAAGCACGACGTTTCTCGGAGGCTTCTCGTCTCCCAAACCCCACCGCCGGTGGCGACGACACCGACCACAAACCTACGTCCCCGCCCCAAGCTGTCATCGAGTCCGACAACGAGTCTGATAACGAGCAGCAAGACCATGACCTGACCACGCAGCTCCGTCGTGCGCAAACAGACGCCGCGATGCAGTCTTCATCCAGCCCAGACCCAAACAACGCCAGGCCCATCACTTCCTCGACCGAGGAGACCAGAGTTGACGATGCACCGGCTGGTCCCGTCGCCGACACTGACACCCCGCGTGATCACCTGGGGTTCCCCCTCAGCCCCAACAGAAAAGGCCAGGCCATTCCAGAAGACGATGGCATGCGCGCCTTACGAGGCCGTATACACGAGATCAACTCACGCAATATTCCTCAGTCCGCGAAGGCACGGCTCATTCACGATGCGCTCCTCGAACGGTACAGAGCCTCTCGAGGAGGGGTACCCCAAGTCAAGGATCTCGATGATACAATTGCAGTACCTCAAACATGGGAGCCCTCGACGTCGCCCTCGGCCGGTACTCTCGACTCTCTCAAGTTCTGGCAGGCTCAGTTGGAAGAGGTCGACCCTCCAGAGTCTTTCATCCTGAGCGACAGCGACAAGGCACCAACCTTTGCCCCAATCCGAAGGTCAAAGAGCGGTGGCGCTGATACCCCAGCCACCGGTACCACCACACCAACAACAGATGTTCTTGCGCCCTTGGGATGCCAGCACTACGAGCGTAATGTCAAGTTGCAGTGTTCGACATGCAAGAAGTGGTATACTTGTCGATTCTGCCACGATGCTGCCGAGGACCACGCCCTCATTCGAAAGGAGACCAAGAACATGCTGTGCATGCTATGTGCCACGCCTCAAAGAGCTTCCGAATTATGCATCGGATGCGGAGAAATCTCTGCTCAGTACTACTGTAATATCTGCAAGCTGTGGGAGAACCGACAGAACAAGCCTATATATCATTGCGGCGACTGCGGTATCTGCAGGCGCGGGCTGGGCTTGGGCAAAGATTTCTTCCACTGCAAGGTAAGAAACCAATCCTTTTGAATCCCATCCTCAACTTTGTCTAAGTATATTTTCAGATCTGTAGCGCCTGTATACCAACGTCTATCGAAAGCTCGCACAAGTGCATCGAGCGTTCCACAGACTGCGACTGCCCCATCTGCGGCGAGTACATGTTTACATCACCGAAACCTGTCGTCTTCATGACCTGCGGCCACAGCATACATAAGAAGTGCTATGACCAGCACATCAGGGTTTCTTACAAGTGTCCAATCTGCAACAAGAGTCTGGCGAACATGGAGACACAGTTCCGAAACCTTGATATGTTGATTCAAGGTCAGCCCATGCCCTCCGAATTCCGAGATACCAAGGCGCTGGTTCTTTGCAACGACTGCTCAGGCAAATGCACCGTGCCTTATCACTGGCTGGGTCTTAAGTGCTCAATATGCCGGTCCTATAACACCGTCGAGCTGCAGATCCTAGGTGGAGGTGCCGGTGCTGTGCAGACCGCGGTCAATAGGGAGCAAACGCCAGCAACGACGGCTCAGCCGGTGCAGCCAGTGACTACAGCGTCGACTCCCGTCATTTCCCAACAGAGAGAAGTGCTAAGCCGGCCAGCTCCCGTAACGGCTATCTCGGTCGCGCCGCCTCCTGTCAGCGAGCCCGCCCCTATCCCAAATCGCAGGCGCCACTCATCCCACGGCACCGAGCTGACACACCACTTTTCGGACCGATTTGCAAGGTCTCTGTCTCCGTATATCGGCACTGAAATGCATATGGGCAACTTCAACAACCTAGCCCCCGACTCGGACTCCGAGGACGAGATGCTGGGTTTTTGGAACACACTCAGCGGGGGAGACCCAAACACTCATCAAGAAGTAGAGTCAGACTCGGACGAGGACAGTCAGATGTCCGACGTGGAGGAGGAAGACGAGGAAGATGAGGAGGAGGAAGAAGACGAGAATGAGATCTTCCTGATTGGACATCGTTAGCGCCTATCTTCGGAGTATGGACGGAATGATCTGGAGGAGGATATGGGAAAGACTCATGCATGATGGATAAGCGCTAATCAAAAAGCAAAGGGCTTGCTTGAATCGGAATTGGCGTTTGCTTGTCTTCTTGACGGTTTTCCTGGAGGCGCTCGTATCATACAGGAGGTGTTTTCTGGTTTCTCAAGGTTGGACGACATAGGGATACGAATGTTGATGAACATATGCAAATGAATACTCTCTTCTCCCGCTGTCATCTGCTTTGCTTTACTGCCCTGTGATCGCGGACCTTGTGTGTGTCATGCCGTGTCTACTCCTCTGGAAGGGAGGACGTCTCAAAGCACAAGTGTATTCCTGCCAGACTCCGAACGCCGTAAGATTCATAATGCATCAAACTTGAACTCCTACACTCCTCCATCTGCATGTTCGAGCTATGCGTTAGACGCAATGTGCTGCTCAACCTCTTGCGCTTCTTGTCTCAGCTCCTTGATGACTTGCTGCCGGTTCACATCACTATTAGTCTATCACCCATCAAAGTCATCCGGCGCGCGCCGCCGGTGGAAGAAAGAGAGAGAGAGAGAGGGAGGGAGAGAGGGGGGGAAGTAATAGGCAAACGTACCGCCAAAGCCTCTGGATTGACACCTCGCTCAATCATCGATATGCATATCGACAGTGTACGGCGGTCCAAGTGGCAGTTCTGCGTCGCGTGAGTCAAGGTTCCTAGACTAGACGAAGGAGGGGCTCGGCTGTACCAGGATGGTGGAGATTTCATGGAGGATGTCAACGGCCTGTTGGGCGGCGGCGTGTTTATCTGTGTCAGCGGGCATGTTGTATGCGCTCCTCGGGGTGTGTTGTCAACCTGAAATGAAGCTGGGGGAGGTGGTTGCGGCTGTTGTGTTGTCGAGGAGGAGGTTGGAGCTGTGGTGGTGGGATTGGTTGGTGAGGTCTGGTGGTGGGCGATCGGGGAGACGCGTGGGACGGGACGCGCTGAGCAGAGTGAGGTGCTTGGTTCTGGAGATAATCTGCCACTCACATGAAGCTTACCGTGTCAATCACAATCGAACATCAATAAACAAATCAGGAAAACACGAGCTCTCCTTCATGTTTTGAATAAGTCACAATACACTCTCGGTTTCATCATTTGACCCATCGGCAGCATTCGTCAGACTCGCCGATCGTGGCGACCCAGCCTCGACGGAACACGGAGAGGCGCACTACACTACGCACCTTAACATCAACCCGGTTTCTACTTCTTCACGAGTATCTTCTCGGTGGCAATACAGTGATGCATGAAAAGGTGGTACATTTGTTTGATAGAAAACGCCATATGTTCCAATGTTCCCCAGAAGGGTTCTTCATCTCCCGCTCCGAATAATGCCATCCTCTCATCTTGGTCTCAACCTTCAGGTTCCAAAAAAAAAAATTTGGCGTCTCATGGTGGCCCGGCCTCTGAATTATGTACACGCCCAAGTGGAAATCCTTCCTCACCAAACATAGTCTGTCTTCGCGCAAAGGCCGTTATATCAAGGGCCGTTATATCGCTTGTGCTCCCCTTCTCTCGTTTCGCCAAAAAGGAACAGCCGGAGGCGGCTGCCCATCGAAAATAGAGCAAATCAGAGAACCAGTCACGCTTGATTCTTCCTTCCCCTTCCTCTTCATCTCAAAAGCCAAAGATCATGGTTCGTCAGACAACATAGGGAATCCATGGATTGTAAAAACAAAAGGGTGTGCTCGCAAGCTTCACCTGGCGGCCAGAAAAGAACACCGTACGCAATCAATGAGATGATGTCTCTTTTCACAGGACACTCTCATCATTTCTCTTCCTTCGTGTCGCGGTAAAGCTCTTCGTCGTACTCCGCAGGGCATAGCTCATCCCACGTTAGCTTCTTGACCGTCTCGCTGTCAGTCTTGAAGCCGTTGACGAGGGCCTCAGCGCCCTCGTTCTTGCGGTATTCCATGAGCTTGCGGGAGCGTCCGTGCCACCAAGGCTTGCTCCATTCGGTTTCGATGCGCTTCTTGTTCATGGCGTTGTGGTGGATCATCACAGGAATGGTGTCAACGCACACCTCGCTCAGGAGCTGGACTTGCTTCCATGTCTTGGGACCGCTAGGGTCGGCGGCAAGAAGCTCGACATTACCGCTCGGGATGTCGTCCGGCATGTTGGTCCGCATGTTACGGCAATCGAAGGGGCTAAAGCGGCCAAGCTGGCCCTTGAGGGGCTTGTCGTGCTTGACGTAGAACACATCACGCTCAGCGTTGATGGCCTGGTGACCAAGGTCGTAGAAGTAGTCGAGAGCCATGCCGAACTCGAAGGGCTTGCCAGGAACAAGGGTAAGGTTGTGCTGGTTGTGAGGGAACTCAGGGCTCAGGGGGTCCTTGACGAGGGCACCATAGACGTAGTATGGCTTGGGCCAGGCGCCGGCGCGGCCAGGGATCATCTTGTCGAGCATATCATCGAAGACGCCGCGGTGGTGACGGCGCATAACTTCGCGGTGATATTCTTGCTCGCCGAGCATCTCGTTGAAGATACTTTGGTCACTGCCACTGTAGCAGTGGCCAGACCAGTTGCGCACATCGTCCTCACGGGGCTTCTGGTCCTTGCAGATCTCCATCTTCTCCTGCGCCTTCTTGAGGAGGGGTCGCATAAATTTGACCTTGCCGATGATGAAGCCAGAGTTGAGGTAACGCGCACGGTATGCAGAGGCGCTGCTGACACCGAACTGCGAGTCCGTGGCATCACCATAGATGTCGTGAGGAACGGGAGAGTCTGGCACGGGGTAGCATGAAATGGTGTAAGGCATGTTGGGAATGCAACGCTTGCCAGCGCCGAAGATGACACCAGACTCAATTTTCTCGTTGTGGTAAGCCTTGCCCATGCGGTGAGCGACACGGGCATTCTCTTCTCGCAGAACCTTCTCGTAGCGAGAGAGAAGAGTCTCGACGGGGAGCTGGAACCAGATATCGTAGGCGTCGAGCATGAAGACAACTTCCTCCTCAAACTCGGGGGTACCATTGCGCTCGTGGTTCTCGATGTAAGCCAGCGAGTTGGTGATCTTCATGTAGTGAGAACCACCGCCCTTGAGGCCGTTCGAGCTGTCCTCAAAGCCCCAGCCAATGATGGTAGGAGCAGGGTAGCCCAGGAGGGTCATGGTCATGAGAGTCTTGCAGAACTTGACATTGCCCTGTGTCGAGGGAAGGAGGATGTGCAGCTTGCTCTTGTCGATACTTGAGGGCACACTAGGACTGTGGGCAGGCTCTGTGTAGGCAGTGCCCTCAGAGTCGGTAGCCCATGGCCGGCGTAGTGAATGATACTCGGCACCGCGAGTCGCCTGTTGTGAAGAGTCCCAGTCAGTGTCACGTCAGACAAGGAGCGTTCCGGATCGTCATGCGATCGCCATGGGCTCCGGCCTTTAGAGTTTGCTGTCGGCGCGGAAGAAACCAGGGAACTGTGGGCCGTGCAAAGTGTGTAGATGAGACAAGCTTACCAAGACGAGAAGAAAGAAGATAAAAGTGAAAACGCCTCCAGCAATAAGGAGATGTCCCCGACGACGGGGAATGATGAGTGGCTTGAGCATCTTGATCGCTAGGAACCGGTGCGGGCTGAGGATATCTTGAGAGAGTCGGGAACTAAGGAGGTGGAGGTGTATTATAGCGAGAAGAGTGCCACTTCGAAAGTCCAGACCACGAGACCAGTAGAGATTGTATAAGGGTGAGATAGAGGCCGTGATCCGCGAAGAAGCAGAGTTGTCGAAACGAAAAGAGGGCGACCGCACGCGAAGGACGATGAACAAGCAACAAGCACGCGAGGACTTCGGGAAGAGGAGGTGAGGGGGTTAAAGGGAAGAAAAGAAGACGAGGATCGAGCGTCAGCAAACTGGGGGCCGGGAATGGGGGAGAAGCGGGCGCGCCGGACTTGTAGCCAAGACCAAGCGGTAGCAATCTCTCGAAGACAGGACAGGCCAATGGTGGCTTCAATCTTGATGACCCCCGTTCCTTTTCCCGCCACATGTACAGAAATGGGTCCCTAGTATCGCGTGTTCTGTGCTTTAAAGGGGCCCTTCGCAATCGACTAAGGTAGGTCCGAGTAAGGAGTCCCAAGTCCGAGCCGAGTTCTACTGCCAGATTGTGACCTTGTACGAGATGTCAAACACGCAGGTCCCTGCAGAGCGCACAGCGTAAGTACGTTGCTGAAGAAGGTTCTTGAGCTGTCAAGACCCTTTGTAACGAACTCAAGTCATGCTTCACCAGACCTGGCTACAAGCAAAGACACAACTGCTGCTGTTCACTTTGATCGATGCCTACATCCGGCCGTTAGGCCCTAACAGCATAAGAGCAGGGGTAAGAAAGGGGCTGGCCCCAGCAGTGTACAGCCGAAAAGGAAAGGCTGTGAAGGCGGTCGGGATAGCGGCTGGTCGTTCGCATGTTAGCCTGGGTAGGTAGCCATCGTTCAGTCCGCTGGACTACATGTAGGTACCTTTGTTTCGGCTGGGCAGGCCATAGACAGGCAAGTCACTTTTTGGGTTTGTCGACACCATGAGACATTGGCCCCCATGCAGGCTTGGCACTTACATGCCATCCGCTCGTTGCCGTTTAAAGCCCGTGACATGAGCCCCTGACTTGTACCTAGTTTAGCACCACTGTGGACTAGTCCCGCTTCCTGGCAAATAGGTCGGTCAGCACGTTGAGGATGGCAAATACCTTGCGACTGTGAGAGACTGCCCCGGAAGGTGGCTCATCGACTGGCCGTTGAAACAGTGGCCGATTCTATACTCACAACCAGCTCGTAAGCATCTTGGGCGCGGTGCTTCGTATACCGGATGACAGGTTGTTCAGTGGGTGGATTTTTCTCCCCAATTTTGGTAATGTCCAGCACCATGCCTTGTGGGTACAGCCAGATTATGCTAGCGGCCTTTGAGTCGTTGGCTACTTGTTGTTAGTGAAGAGCTGGGTCAGAGCACCCGTCGAGGAGAAGGCCGCCTGCAGCAGTGAAACGGATTCGGGACCAGCCACAATCAAGTTGGTTTTCCAATATCCAGCGAGTTGGAATACGTACCTGCTTGCAGTACTGAGGGGCATTCGCGCTTTGTACGAGGTACTTTGCAATCTTCGTACAGGCCGTATCGTGGGCGTCAGCACGCCAGCCCCCCTTGTGAGGGGCCCCCCTGCCCACCTCGCGCACCACACTGTCTCCTGCATTGCGACGATTCGTACGCAAGTCCACCAGCCAAGACTCTTGGCAGTTCAACACGACTTTGGAGAGGCGAGAGTGAAGGTTGTTCTTGTGGCACCAGCGACCAAAGCGGCCTGTAATTACGCTCCGTCCCAAGTCCCAATCCGCTGTACATGTCTACGCCCCGAATGTCTTGTGCTGAAAACCGTCGATCCGTCGTGGATGATGGGGGGAGGGGCTGGACACCACGACGATCACTACGAAAAACGGCCTGTCAGACTTGTCAGGGGCCTCAGGGCCTCAGGGCCTCAGGGCTGATCATGCTCGTATGTACAGTACTAACCGCTGTGGCGCTTGAAGCAATCAACCTTCTCGAGGCTTAATTCGTCGCAGGATTTGCCTGGCCCTCCCTCCTTGGACGGGCGCCGACGATCTCACTTCGTACCAAGTCCTAGATTCCACAGGCGCCTCGGATTTGGTCAGCTGCTGTTCCAATTTAGGATTCCGCAGTGCGAGCGACCCCGTATTACGACCATCGACCGTCGGAGACTGCCATCATCGGGGGCTTGATCGTTGGAATCTTGGGGACGACTTGGCGAACAGTCTGCCTGGTCGCTGTCTCTCGATGTCATGGGCGAGACAGGCATTCACTGTTCTTCATGTTGAGCCAGCAATCGGTGTCGCGCTGACCCGTGGGCCAAGTTACGCGTGGCAGCCACGGAGTCCCGAAGTAGAAGTTCAAGTTGACACCTGACAGAGTTGCCTAGCGGGCTTGTTAGGGGAAAGATCCTCACTGTCAGGGTCGCACGAGGCTCTGCAGGCCCCGGAATAACCGAGCAGTGCAGTGCTGGCAGAACTTCAGAAGGGGTGACCCTGCATCACTTCCTATGATCCAGAATCTCTAGCGTCTGACCCGCTGTTTCCCGAAATTGTGATCGATTTTAGTCCACCCTCAAGACTTGTGGCCTTGTGGCCCGTACGACATCGTCTTCCGATCGAGCGGTTCCAGTGCTTGAGCCAGTAAAATTTGGCTGCTACCGAGACAGGGCGAGACAGAGTCGACAGTCAAACACCTTGACTCGATCTCAGGGCAAGTTGCAGCAAGCCTTCTTGTGTCAAGTCAAGCCTTTGCCTGCTCATGTCTCGCTCGTGGGTCCTGTCATCGGGATCAGATATGCGAACATTCCTCACCGATCCACCATTGACTTCGCCCAGACTACCTACGCATGAAGCCAAGGGCTTTATTAGGTATTTACATACTCGATCATCACCTTCACGGATCTAGCGAGTTGACCAGGATGGCAAGTCCTGGCCAACTTGGCAGGGGCGTTCCGTGCCTCATGCATTGTGCAATCATACTGTGTGTCTCTGGTTCTTTTCAGGCGGGCCAACGGGTGGTACGTGCCCCCTTCGGCTGGTCTTGTTCAGCCACGATCCAGATAGTGTATGCAGAGAACTGTAGACTTTTGCGCCATCACCGTTCCAGTCCATCATGGAACCAGCCCTGCGGAGCCTCAGCTTCTCACCTGGACACTAGTCACACTTCGGCTGAGGTCATCATGCGCAGGTCCTCGCAGCCACAGCAAGCCTCTCGGTGTAACCCAGATAAGATCAGCATCGTCTCGCTAGCAATGCCAGTGTCTCGTTCCCATCTGGTTGATTGCCTTGTGCTCGCATACACCTTCAATGCCAAGGGTGGCGTCCGTCAAAAGCGTCGGTACTTGTGGAAAAGACAAGGTTCTGATGATGTATTGCCAAATGCCGGGAATGTGCATGCCATATAATCACGACTTCATAGCCTCCACGAAGAGCTCTCTCATCCCTTTGAGAAGTACCACCAGCTCCCGTGACTCGTTCACCCTTTCCAGCACCTTTTCGACCTTCTCCCTCTCCAGCTTCGGTCGGCAGTGCTTCACATCGTAGTCTCGCGACGCCGTGACCAGCTCGAACCACGCTTCCCTCTCCCAATTCTTCTCGTCAATGTGCGTGTAGACGAATTTTAGGCGATCGTCCTTCCCGGCACCTTCGATCTTCAGGCACAGGTTCGTTATCCAGAAGTCGAGTTCCGGCACGTTGAATCGGGACTGCGCTTCCTGCTGCTGTGCATGCGCGCGCTGGGCTGTCAGGCGCGCGTCGATCTCGGCCTGCGTCTGTGCAATCTGTTCCTTGAGGCTGTCGCGCGTCGCAAGGTGGTGGTCACGTTGTTCGGCGAGAGAGGCGATGGCCGACTCCATCTCCTGCGTCTCGGCCTCCTCCTTATCAATCGTCTGCTGCTGCGTCGAGGTCTTGATTTGAATAATTTCTATATCCTTCTTCTTCATGCGTTGGTCCTCTAATGTTGCCCGTTAGTGATCATCCTTTAGGTCACTGACGTTGCAGATGATCGCCATACCTTCCAGCTCGGCGAGATTCATGCGAAAAGCATTGCGCTCCTCGAGCACACGCTTGCGACCTTGATCGATAAATGCGTCGAACTTTGCTGTAAACTTGGCCATACGGTCGCGTAGGTCGTCAAAGCCGAAGTCGATGCTGGGCAGTTGATCCTCAGCTGGAGGCGCCGGAGGCAGCATGCTCTGGCGATTCATGCTGGAGGAGAACGAGGATGCAAAAACGCTAGTCATCTTGCCGGTATGCTCTGAGTTCGCGATGATCAAGTTGAGATGTGTGGCGCTGCGTAGTCTGCGACGCGACTGATGGATGGTACTTGACGTTGCTAGTTGGGCGTATTCGCACACGATGATCTGAGGTGGGCAATTTGGTGTTTATCCGTCCCGCGCGACGCGTTGCTGGGTGGACAGCCACATGTGGCCGTGCAACCTCGTCAAGCCGCACCGCCACAACATCAACCTTCACGAAAGAAGTGCCTGACGAAAAGTGAATACTCAACACGGATTGACATCATTTTGCAATCTGGCAAATTCAATCTCAAAAGGCTTTACTGATCTTCATATAATGACTTCTTGATTCTTCGAATCGAATCACCGCCTTGCTTTTGGAACCCCGCCTCCTCGATTACCAACGAAATGAAGAAACGCATCATCAGCCTGCCTTCAAAGCATTGGATACCCTACCGCCCACATGGCTAACTCTACGAAGGGCATGTCAGGCGTCAACTATGGTCAGCCTGGCCAGCTGGTGTACAGACCTCGCGAGGAGGCGAATGGAGGGATTGGGGGATTGCATAGTACCCGCCTCGTCTCTCAAGGTATGTCAACCTCGCCATCTTATGTTTGATCGTGAAACTCACAAAAGATCAGGACCGAACTTCTCTATAGTGGGAAATACCGCAGAGCTATATCCACCTTCCAAAATCTCGTCACCGGAATCATCGTTGAAGCCGGCACAAGAGCGCCAACTTCATAAGCAATGGCTGTGCAACAGTCATCCTGTGGCCTTGCCAGGCCTCGGCTCCATCGACGAGCTTCTCGCAGAAGAGCTCACAAGTGCTGTCAATCTGGCCTCGGCCGCCTCTACACGTCAACTGTTAGCTATAGGTCAGATCACAGATGTGACAAGCTCTACGCAACGAACGAGTACACCGGCTATCGCTCTGGCAGCGGGCGAAGCCGGTGAAAAACTTCGAATCGCCCGCATAGATCAGTCGCAATGGGCATGGAAACCCCAAAGGTCAGCTGAGGCAGATCAAGATGACGATAGTGACAAAGAGAAGGAGGAGGAATGCACTGGTGCTCGGCTGGAACTGTCCGTCATTGATCCGGATTCATGGCAGGATGAATGCCTATGGACGAACGATGGCCTGCCTTTCACGCAGATCAAGTTCGCTACTCACATTGCCGCCAACGAATCTATACGATGGCTTCTTGCACAGAAAGCCACGTCTACGTCAATCCTCAACCCCGAATACCACAAGGTCCCGACTGGGGACATCAACATCGCGGCCCTCGACTTTCACATGCCATCGAAGATTGACCCACAACACGAGCTGACCATCACTCATCTACAAACCGGAGGCAGGGCCCACAGCGATGTTGCATTCAACGCACCCAGCACGGGCTCTGCTGCTCAAATAGCCATCATGGACGAAGCTGGCTACTGGACGGTCTGGGCGATAGTCGGGAGAACGCGAGTGGACAATCGGCAGGAAAAGAGAGCGATCCTGCGGAAACATGGTCATGTGCAGGACGGGTTATTGCCCGATATTGTCTTCAACTCTCATCACCTGAATAAGCCCCACGGTGCTCTGTTCGTGGGCATGGCCGAGGGCGATGACTTCCAATCCTCATTCGCCCCTACTAGCGCCACCAGGAGGGCGCCGTATCTGATGGTATGGAACCCCGACAAGTTCGAGATGGTCGCTCTAGAAGATGGTACTCTCCTTCAGCCCCTGGCCATCCCGGCGCGAAGTTCCGCGAGACCTAGCAGTATCTTGGACGCACAGATCAGTCCTGTGTCACAGACTCAGGTTTTTATTTTGACCACCCAGAGTCTGTTGTGGATAGATGTGCCGCGACATGGGATGTCATCCAAGCCAGGCATCATCCTCGAGTGTCCTCATCTACCAGCCACCAAAGACCTGAGGATGTCTTTATGCCGCGCTTCGGATGAAGACGATACGGTTATGGTCTTTCTGTACGCACCAAGGGGTACGCACTTAAGCATCAGCTGGTTTTGTCTCTCTGAAGATTCAGATCTACCCGTGTGGCACCGTCAGGTCCTGTCAATGGCTGGTATTGCTTCGAAGGGAGAAGAGCCTCAGGAGCTGGATATGATGCTGTTTCAACATTCGAAATTGTTAGCTGCAGAGGAAGAGGAATCCTCGTCAACTCTTGGAGACAATTACCGGAGAAAAGGTGTTTCATTCTTCCAGGGCTTTTTCCTCAGTAAAGAGCTTGGTTTGAGGTACTGTGTCAGCACCATGACGCCGGATCCCGGACTTGCAGTGACACTACCTGGACAACGACTGAACGCTGATCAACGACACAAAAGTCAGTCATGGAGGAGGCAGCACAGGCTGATCTCCAGACATATTCTGAACGCCTTTGTGCTACCCGACGGCTTGGACGCCGAGGACATTGATCTCAAGTCTCGACAAGAGGTCGAACCCAGTTCGCAGCATAAGCGGCAAGAGAAGCGATACAAAGCAGACCTTGGGCACAAAATGATAAATATTCGGCGGATTGTTGCAGCCTTGGAGGACAGGCTGGAGGTAGAAGACAGTGAAGGGAGCCCTGTCCTGCCAGCATCGGCAATCGAGATATTGGATAGAGTCTTGGAGTCTGGTATTGCCGAAGCCAGCGTACCTCTCTTCACATGGTGGGTTCTTAGTGCTTGCCTTGCCCGAACCTCGAGCTGACCCCTTCTAGGCGAGACGTCTTCGAGATATATGACAACGGGAGCGGCTGGGTGCCCGCGTCTGCTATCGAAGCGAACTTACGACAGCTGAGACAAAGACTTGAGGACGAAGTCACTATGCCAGCACTTCAATTGGGAGAGCCAAAAGATACGGAGGCTCAGGTCCCGACGGCGATCGACATCCAGGACGGACTCCTCAGCCTCAGGGGCCACCGTCAAGATGATCGGCAGCCTCATTTATCACTAGCCAAACTTGTGAGCGACTGCTACCTATCAAGCCATGGGTTCCTGATTCAAGATGTTCCGCTTTTTGGTCCAGGCGAGGAGCCTTCTGCCTATGAAACCCAAGAAGGAGCGGGACCGTCACAAGTCAGCAGATCATCGCAGTCTCCAGGTCGAATCCGATCATCATCACCCGTCTCCGCCATCCCCACCGAGAAGCTCCATGGACAGTTCAGACGCTTGCAGCTGCTTGCACCGAGTTTGAAGCCAGGACCTCTAGCCACGAAGAAGCCGCCTAAGGTGCTCTCCCTATGGCCTCCTGAGCGCGGTGCTGACGTGGAGGGCTACATCTCCAGTGTGGCCACGGAGAGTGACATGAAATTCGACGACGTGAGACAGCGCGCGCAGCGCGCTGAGGCGAGGAAGAAAGCCCAGGCGGAGAAGGTGAAGAGGCCTGCGTTCACGAGAAGAGGGTTTGCAGAGGAGGACGGGGGTGGCAGGGCGCCCAGGGTACAGACTCAGGTCGAGCCCTTCAGATCTAGCCCGCAGCCGATGATTCCCATGTCGTCGCAGAGAGTTCCGATGTCATCGCAGAGTCAGGGAGGCTTTGGCCCAACGGTAACGATGAGCCAGCCCATAGCAGGGGCGTTTGGGGACCGGAAGAAGGCCAAGAAGACGGCGAAGAAGAAGAGCGGGTTCCGATGACTGTCTCTAAAAGCAACGTGCAAATGCACCTGGCCACATTCTCATGATAGAAATAACCATTGCAATAACATGAACATGACTTTGAGACTGTGATGTTGTCTGTAGCGGATACCTTGTCATATGTCGCCACAAGCCGCCTTGGGGTCGCCCACCAACCACTTCGAGTGGCTCCTCCAAACTCACCCCAAAGCGCTTTCACTCGGTTCAACATCCGACAACAGACTGTCATCATCGAATCATCACCTCCAACCTTGTTCTTCATCTCAACTTTCTCCGAAGATTCAAATTCTCAATCAACCCAGATCCTGAGAGTTTGGAGTGAGGGATGTCTCACTGCCACGATGAGCACGCAGGTCACGGCGGCCATGGCCACCACCACGATCATGAGCACGACCACAGCGACGACATCACGCCAGCGCTGCAGCACTCTCTGTACGAGCAAATTAACTTTGATGAGATTGTGACTCTCAACGAGGACCGAAGAGATGCTGGCAAGGCGATTGTCAAGAAGACGTGGGCAGAGAGGTTGACGACAGAGCCTGAGCTGGCGAGTGATGTGGACGAGCAGCTGCTCATGACGGTCCCGTAAGTCAATATGGACATCTGCATATCAATCATTCATCATTTTCTTTCCAGTGCTAACATTCTTTACAGCTTCACCGCTCAGATAAAACTTCATGCCATCCTCCTCCGCACGTCCCCGTCCGCCTCTGCCCCCAAGACCCTCCACCTGCACATCAACCAGTCCAACCTCGACTTCTCCTCCGCCGAGGACGCCAAACCCACGCAGACTCTTGAGCTGTCACAGACATCAGACGTGCAGGAGATCCCCGTGAAGCGTGCGCTATTCGGCAAGGTGCAGCGGCTGTCGCTCTTCTTTGAGGACAACTTTGGGGATGGGGAGGAGGACGTGACAAGGATCAGCTACGTGGGGTTCAAAGGGGAGTGGACTAGGCTGGGAAAGGCGCCGACAAATATCATCTATGAGGCGGCGGCGCAGCCGGGAGATCACAAGGTGAAGGGGACGAGCATCAACCAGATGGGAAGTGGGATTGGAGGTAGAGGACCGGGAGTATGATGGAGCATGTCCTCAGTGTCCAAGGTTCCTCCTAATTATGTTAAACAAAATGATTCACATCACGGCCTGTCTCAAATCCGGATCTCTGACAGTATTCTTGTGTTCCTACTAAAACCAACTGAACTCATCAAGGTGCTCGGTGTTTTCCATCGTATTGTGGACTGCTCATCTGACGACTGCACGATGAGGGTTAGTTGGGGTTAGGGTCGTGGCTCCACTCTCCAAGCGCCCCGAAATTTCGAAGCTGCGACTCTCGAACCTCCTCGACGGCCATCTCCAAGCGCATCAAAGCCCTCCTTCAGCATCACGATATCGTGTCCAATCCTTCTTTCCCGGCTTACTTCACTCCCAGGCCGGCAAGATGCCGCCGCGATTGTCGCTCCGAGTCGCCCTCCCGCGCCTCAGCGCCCGATCCTCCATCCGTCCCCTCGCCCTTCCCCAGACCACCCTCAACAGCCAGCAGCCTCAGCAGCAACGAGCTGTCCACAATGGCTGGAACACCGCCCCCCCACGATCCAAGCACCGACGCTTCAACCAACCCAACTCTGGTCTCCCAGCCCTAACGACCGGTCCGGCTGCAGCCCTCAAGCGCCGTGAGAACACCACCCCTACGCGGACAGGAGTCCTGGCCACGAAGAAGGGCATGACGAGCATGTTCGTCGGAAAGAAGCGCGTTCCTTGCACGGTCCTTCAGCTTGATCAGGTTCAGGTTGTCGCGAACAAGACGCGTGAGAAGAACGGATACTGGGCTGTGCAGGTCGGTATGGGAACCAAGCAGGGGAGGAACGTTACGGCGCCCCAGCTTGGGTACTACGAGGCCAAGGGCATAGCACCCAAGGAGCAGCTTATGGAGTTTAAGGTCCGCGATGAGGCTGGTCTCCTGCCTGTGGGTGTTCAGTTGCAGCCTGACTGGTTCAAGCTTGGACAGTACGTCGACGTGAGGGGCAAGTCGCGCGGCATGGGTTTCGCCGGTGGTATGAAGCGCCACGGTTTCGCCGGTCAGGAGGCATCTCACGGTAACTCCAAGAACCACCGTACCATCGGTACGACGGGCCCGTCGCAGGGTAGTGGTAGTCGTGTGTTCCCTGGCAAGAAGATGCCGGGTCGCATGGGCAACGAGTGGAGGACGGTCCAGAACCTCAAGATCATGAAGGTCGACAACGAGCTGGGTATCATCCTCGTCAGCGGCCCTATCGCCGGTACCAAGGGAAGGGTTGTGCAGGTCTATGACTCGAAGAAGAGGAAGGCCCCCGCGCTGCCGTACAGAGAGAAGGCGAGAAAGCAGCTGGATGAGAGGCACCCGGACGCAGAGCAGAAGTTGCAGGAGGCAAGAGAGAAGCACCTGGAGTTGAAGTTGCAGAGAAGAGCACACCTCGAGCTGGACTAAAGAGAGCCAGTACTCTGGACGGGAGTAGGTTGAGAAGTCACCAAAGAGGTTGGTTGCATGAGAGGACCTCTAGTTTGGAGGTCAAAAGCGCCTTTGTATATGTATCATAGTCACATCTACTGTACAAGATTTTTTCTTTGCGTCCTCACGCCGCCATACCATACCATACACGCCTTCTGATAACAGGCCCTTGTTCATACACGGAGACGTGTGTCTCATCCCTCCATAACCTCTCGCTTTACTTGAACGTCTTCTGCTGTCTGTATCCTCGGCCCGCAGGCTCCTCAGGCTCGATGAAAGCCGGAGTATCCGCAATCGGCGCGGCATCCCTCAAAAGCCCTCCAAAAGGATCACCCGCCTCCAGCAGGTCCAACCACTGCCCATCCTCCGTCTTCAAGCTCCACTCAGTCGTCTCGAACATCCCCTTCGGCGTCCTCCTGAAGCTCGAGAACCTCATCGTAGCGACGCCCTTGCTGCCCTTGACGTCGAACCAGATGTCGATGCGGCCGTGGAGCTGGTTCATCTCGCCGTGGATCCAGGGAATCTGGCGTTTGAAATAGATCTCGTCGCCGAGGAGGTCGCGGGCGCGAGGGTTGGTGCGCAGGGCGTAGAGGGTGGAAGCGATGACGGGGGAGGACATCTTTTGGTAGTTGAAGATGGCGACGGAGCAGGCGGTGACGATGGCGATGAAGATGGGCAGGGTGCGGCCCCAGCGAAATCGGACCTGACTGACATCTGTACATGGAATCAGCGTTTTTGCGCTCTGATTATAAGAGCCAAATGCGTAGTCATCGTACCTGGAAGCTCGCGATCTGCTCGTCTGGCCATCAGAGGGCCATCACCAGGTTTCGGCGCCGGGGAATTCCATCTTCTCTGGAGGGGTCTTCCGGGCTGGTATCTGCTCCTAGAAGCAGCAGAGGCTAGCCTCCGACGAATAACACGAGACAGCATGATTCCGAATCCGAATTGTCGCGTCGAAAATAGTCTTCGTCGCCTTTTTCGTGATGGAAGCTACTGGTGGGCGGGCATCAGCTGTTTCTGTCCGGCAAAAGTGAGGCAGAACCCATGGGATGTAAAAAGGCCGCCCCACCTTCGCGCAGCGCCCTGAAGGACCCTGAGTCGCCTGTAACCTGTGGCGTCATCAGGCTGGAGCTTGCACGACACAGCTTCACGGCTCCTACGTCCAGCCTGCGACAAGCTCCCACCTCTTCTCATCACTACCTACCCCTTCGTCAGGCCTATTGCAACAGCTCAAGCACTAAACTGTATCAAAGCCAACGACAGTCACAAGCCATGGCCGACGTGGGCAACGCATCGGCGCGGTTGCGGAAGACCTTCCACTACCCAGCCGACGACGACGACGGTTCCAACTCAGAGCCCGAAGCCATGGACGAGCAAGGTACGTCCCTTAACATCACTCACGTTACCATCCGCGCGCGATCTTCCCAGGGTTATAGATTCTAACAATCCCACAGAGCAAGAAAACTATATCGCCCGCCTCGCTGCCGAAAATACGTCCCGCAACACCCAATTCCGCCGTCTCCTCCTCGCCCTCCCCGCCGTCTCCTCTCTTCCCTACATCCCCGCCCTCTTCCGTCCCTCAACAACCCTCCTCGCTCTCCTTTCGCTCACCTCCCTCGCTTCCTCCGTCTTCCTCCTCCTCCGCCTGCCCCTCACATCAAGCGGCTTCCCCGCCCTCGACGCCTGGGCAGCTTCCGGCTCGACGCGACTGCAGCAACAGCAGCAATTGAAGAAGCAGAGGCAGGCGATCCTTGTTGACTCGCCGTTGGAGACGTGGTTGCCGTCGTTGAATCTAGGGCTGGCCGGCGTGTTAGTTCTACTGGGATTTGTCAGCGCAGAGGCGTGGAGGGGTGCGTTTGGATGGATAGGTATGGGGAATCTTCCTGCTGTCGTCTTTGGCGTCGTGGTGGCTTCCAAGCTTCTCATGGGCAGCGTTGATCCAGAAGCGGAGCTAGGGGCTCTCAAGTATGACTACAAGGGCGCTTGATAGTGGGACATGACCCAACGGGGCCGAAAAACAGATATCTTCTGGGTATTCCTCTGCTCCTTGATCATTAATGAACCGGTACAGTGATGTCGACATTTACACTGTCGTTGATCTCTCTGTCGTAACGCCTCGAAGAGACGCCTCCATTCTATAAGTGCATGCGCAGTCCCTTGCAGCGTCTAGTTTCCTCGATTATCATGGCCTACTACATGTCTATAGAATCATTGAACCGCAAAATACCATGACTCCTTAGAATGCCGTCAATGCCCTTCGGCCCGTTCGGGAAAGGTTGCGTCTTGGGACTCGCGTTCGGCATCTCAACAGACTTGTCCATGACCAGAGCGAGGCCGTGTGACTTGATGGCGTCCACCAGTGCAGGCACCATCTCCTATTGCGAGGTCAGCTTGTATTTCTTGTGAGCTCAGAATCGGGCGGACAGTTTGACTCACCAGTAGTCCAGAGTAGCACATCAAGCCCATCAGATTATTCGTCTGTGCGATCCTGACCACCTCCTTCACCGAGGCGCTGCGGCGGCCGCTGCTTTGCAGAGCAGTCGATGCTGCTAGTGAGCCCTCGCGACCCAGATCGTTGCACAGGAAAACCGGGAAGTTAGGCTGCTTCCAGTTAAGTGCCGTGCATAGCTTGGCATGGTAGCTGCTGAACACAATAGACCGGACCGCATGAAGGGATTGCGCCCTCTGTGCTCGAGCATGGTCGAACACAATAGTCAGGAGCTCGTCTACGAACTGGTTGATATCCAGAGCCGGTCCGAGTGCAAGCATCTTCTCCTCCTCTGCAGTCGGGTAGAGTATTTGCAGATTGACGTGAATACCAGCGGGTAGTATCGTGAGAGCATCTCGCAGAGTAATACCAGCACCGGCCAAGATAGTATAGATATCAGCAATATGCTCCGGGGTCTTCGTGGACAGATTGGCAAGCTCGGCTCGCGCCGGACTGTTCTCCGTAATGGCGAGGAATTGCGCAAGCAAAAGGCGGCAGACAGGGATCTCCAGTCCGCCACACGGAATCGTCCAGCGAGGCCAAATGACAGGCACTCCGTCGCTGGTGTACTGTACAAATAGGCGTACATAGTCGCCTGATAAGCTTGAGCCTGTCACGATTGCGTTTGTGGGCTGATCAAGCTGACTCGTTGCTTTCCAATAGGTCTCGAAATCGGTGATCTCCAAAGGCTGCCCCTTGAAAGGCTTGATGACTTGAGCATTGAAGCTGATTTGACCAATAGCTCGAAGGCGTGGATCGAACAAAGGCAGGCAACAAGTCGAGCTGCCCTGGAGCGTTTTGAAAGTACTGGGAAGGACAACCGTCTTCGCAATGACCTTGGCTCCATAGGTTGGGAAGACATCAAAGTCCAAGGAAAAGACATCGAGGTTGTCAACCTGGAATGACACTGTTCGCGTGTCCTCTTGGAAGGGAAGAATGATATTCTTCGGGATGAGTTCAGAGAGTTTAGAGGAAATCGTAAGTCGAGCGGCAGGATACTTGCCGTCTTGAAAGAACAGAAGTGGGGGCTCGTTGGTCTCATCAAAACTGAGTTGGACGACTGTTTTCGTGTCGAGGAAGTTGTGGCCGTAGCGTCTGAGTGGAATGATAGGTGGTGGGAGCTCGAAGAAGGGAATAGCGTCAGGATCAAGCGACATTGGCGCTGGAGCGCTGCTGCTCGACATTGGGCCGAGCGAGGGCTGTGCGATAATCGGACTGGCGCGCTTCTTGGTGTTCACCGGCATGAGGAGCTTCATGCACTCGAGATGGCCCTCCCAGGCGGCATAGTACATGGCGGGCAGATCCTTCTCGTCCAAGATATTAGGGTTCACACCTGCCTTCAATAAAGCTTGAAGGCAGTCGACGTTGCCATCACTCGCGGCATGAACAAGAGGCGTCCAGCCATAGAGCTTGTCAATCTGATCAAGATCGGCGCCATACTTCTTGAGAAGCAGGAGTAGCTCCGACGTTTGCCCTGACCTTGCAACGAGATGTTGTGGGTATAGGCCTTCTGCGTCTGGTAGTATCTTAGCACCATGTTTCAGTAGCATATCAACCACGGTTACAGATCCGTGCTCGCAAGCAAGGTTGAGAGGTACGTGGTCTGAGCTGGACACCGGGTCAATGCGAGCATTCTTTGAGAGAAGAGACTCGACGCAGTCCAGGTGTCCTTGGATGATTGAATGAATCAATGGCGTGAAATTATCGTGGTCGATGAGATCGATAGTCTTGGGATTGGCTAGGCCTGGTCAGAACTCGATCCCATTCCCTCAGGCTCTTCAGACATTGGGTAACTTACCTTCAAGTAGTCCTTCAACCATGCCGAGACGCCCGTGCAGACTTGCGTAGTGAAGAGGGACTCGGCCGTAAACGTCGGTTCGGTCGACGGGTACACCAGCATCCAAGCCCCACTGCATGACGTGAAGTTTGCCGTAGATTGCAGCTTGATGTAAGCAGTCTCGCTCATTTATGTCGTCATAAGAGCTGAGATCCACAAGCCCAGTGCTCATTAGAACCTCTAGAGACTCATATGGTGCCTCATTGATGGCGGCGAGGAACGTCCGCGTGACTCGGTCACTGATGGAGTTGTCGCCGCTATCCTTCTCTGCAGTTGACTTCATCCTCGTGAGCAAGTCGCGGAGGTTTTCGAGGTTGCCACTGATGGCTGTGTCGAGTAAGAGTGTGTCCGCGTCTCCCTCATCTGTGCCAAGGAAGTGTTGGCTTGTCACCACATGTCCTGGAGTTTGGAAATTGACCTGAATGCCATCAGACCAGGCTCCGAGATCTTGTAGGCTAGTAGTGGCCTGGTCAGACAGCTCGCTGATGACCGTCGCGTTGAAGAAAGGCTGAACCTCCACTGCTCTCGACAGATACAGCTCCTTTGTTTTGGATTTTGAGGTCTTGTCCCATTTCTTCAGGATTTTCGAAAAGGCCGTGCCATTAATCTCCACGAATTGCTGCAACTTGTTGAGATCGGACGCGAACTGTTGGAAGCCTTCTTCCAGCGTTGTGAACTTAGCAGACCGTCTTGATACGCCGTCTCTTGTCTGGAGAACCTTCTTCTTGTCGAGCAATGTTCTCAGTCGGATGTTGAGCTGACGACAGATGTTAGCATCCAGGGAAACACTCAAGTGGGCTATGACGATGAGCTTCGTACCTCTTCCTCCTTTTGCAGGTAGAATGCATTGACCTTGTCTAGCTCACGTTCCTGTTTGGCGTTTAGTAAGACGATAGGCTCGTTCATGGCGCTACAGAGCGAAGAATCCTACCAATTGAAAGAAGAAAGTTGCTTTGTTGGCCTGCAGGGCAGCCTGAGAGTCGGCCGGTGCAGCCGAGCGGATGGTATCATTTTGGGCAGCAAGAGTTGGGGTGGCAGAGAGCTTTTTGATCAACTACACGTGACATATGTTAGCCATACACAATGCAAGCGAAGTTTAGTGGGCTAGCAGCAAGGTTCCTGGCAATAGATTTGAGACAGGAGGGTGAATGTAGAGCAGACAAGGCGCGGTGAGTCGCCGAGCGACGTTGTGGAGGGTGGTACAAGGGTTGCGAACAGATGTTATAGTGCAGAAGCAATGGAGATAATTGAAACTTGCCTTTTTGAGAGCTTTGTAGTTTACGAAACTAGCAGCGTATTCTGGGACCTCGAGCTGGCGCTTCTGGATCTGCTTGCCGAACTTCCTTTTTGCGATGTCAGTGACTTGTGTATGTTGCAGAGACCCTAGTATTGTTTCAGGCGCCGTGGTTCAGACGTTTGATTTGAGCAGAGCATGTCGTGTTCTCGTCGCATGTCCACAATACAGGCATGCTTGATGGGTTTAGGGAAACAAGACTGGAGGCGAGCTTACATGATGCGAGAGGTAACCCAGTCTCAGGCGAGTCAGGGATAGTATATAGCGGCGCTGTAGCTTGCAGATTTCCTGCCGCGGTCGCTATTCACCGGGTCTCGGCTCTCAGCTCTCAGAAGGCCCGAGACAAGATGCAGGAGGAGAAATAAGGTGAACAATGAGCGGTGCCCAAAGACGGGTGCCGGCTCACAGGGCGGAGGAGCGGTTACAGAGTCAGGGTGGCCCAAGGTGTTAATGGTAAGCCACGAGACAAAGATCCAAGGAGCGAGTAGCGGCGTCACAGCATGACGAGTCTGGGAATCCGTCGGTGGGATGAATGTCGCACTGCTACCTTACCTAGCCCTGTAGCAACTCGGTGACGAAAGAAGCAGGCGGCGTTCTGACAATCGCGTGGGGGTCAGAAACCTCTGACCGATCGTCCAGTGTGACGACCTGCACAACTTATGTTGCCCTTGTATGCTGTCGAGGCTTGACCGATCCTTTCTGAATCTGGGGCAAGTCGGAGGTAAGCGGTGGCTCTTGGACCAAAGAGCGAACGGGTGAGCTAATCAACGAAG
Source organism: Sarocladiaceae sp. R1802 (assembly GCA_023628655.1). NCBI lineage: Eukaryota > Fungi > Ascomycota > Sordariomycetes > Hypocreales > Sarocladiaceae > Sarocladiaceae sp. R1802. The sequence goes on from JAMAKF010000019.1 coordinate 605,784, forward strand.
TACTTTGGCAGGTTTAAGAAGGTGAGTGAGGGGCAAGAAAAGAAAAGAGGGATGTGGGATGAGGTCAGAAGTAAGGCTGGGCCAGGCACCGGATAGGTAGGGCGGCTGAGGGCGGTACTGACAGGAAGTGTATCGTGTGGCGGGAGGAGCCGATTTTAGGGCAGAGCTCTGAGTAACAACATGATCAGTATCTTTAAAGCAACCAGGGCCAAGCAGATTTGGGTAGTTGTCATGGTTCCAGGGTCTTGATGGATAAGTGAAGGGCATGGATCATAAGTGCAAGGCACTCATCGATGTGTAAGATAAGGTAGGGACGAGACTCAGCTCACCTTCTAAGTATCTACCGTGAATCCTTGGAAACAACGAAGACAGACTTGTCCTTAGTCGGGCTTTGGAGCTGATGGCAGATGAACCGATCACTGCTGTAGGTGAACAGTGTTGCAGACGAGAGCCGGGCTCTGATGGCCAGGCGATGCCTCGGGTCAGACACGCGCTGTAGGCGGCGGGCCGACGGGAATATCGATTGGTAGACAGCTTTCAGTTGACCAACATCGGCGGTGACAGTCAAAGACCGAATGCCGTGATGAGCAGGAGCAGCAGGGGTCTCAAGGTCCCATAGCCGGGAGAGTTGTTGGAGCACATGGGCGGATTTCTTGGTGGAGGAGCATCGGCGGGCGTTGGTCTCGGCCGGCGATGGGACGTCCAAAAGGATTGAAGCTTTTTCGGGGAGGGGGCCCCACCTGGAGTAGCCGGCTTCAGCGTCGAGGTCCCTTCCTGCAATCGATGGATGCAGCCACCCGCAATGAGATCCAGGAATGTACCTCGAGACCAAATCTCTAGCGACTCACCGCTGACTGAGCCTCTGATAGCACGACTCAAGTACTAGTACCTAGCGAACACATCAAGCAGTGTCCTCAGGCTTACCCACTGTGTTCCTTCTGCACTCGAGCCTCGGCCACATCTCATGCTCTTTGCAATGTTCCACGATCCAATTCATCTCCACTATCCACATCTACCCATTGAAACGCTCATCACTGCAGCTCCTCTTTCAACTGCGCTAGAAGACATGTTCGTCCCAGCCGTCACCGACTAATGCGCCAATGCTCCTCCCGACCCGTGCCTTGCGTCCAATCCCCGTCTCTCTTGCTGCCCCGTGCACCAGCGATAGGACCGCGCTCCGCTTTAGCTTCAACATCTTACATCTGGCTCTGATGACTTCTTCCTCTGCCCGAGAGATGCGGTCTGCTCGAGAAATCACGCACTCATTCGACATGAGCCCCTCCATTAATCGCCGGCAGGGGTTTCGCGGCATGGTTCTGTCGTCATTGCTCACGTGGGCAGCATCCAAAATAGTCTGACCGTTGCATGCTGACGCATCAATCACATTTCAGTCTGTGGCCTAGCCGTCGCGTGCTCAACTCCGCTGGTATCTGCAGTATCCTTTAACCTTGCCGCATGTACGCAGCACTACGTGGGAATCACTTCTGCCATCTCCAAACCAGCTACCAAGCCCATTCATTAGACCCCAGAAGACTTGCAGTTCAACCCAAGCAATTTGTCATATCTTTCACCGAGGCGAATGGTGTCTCGAGAAAACCGCCCCGTGTTATTCTAGCTCTTCTTCGCCGCTGCGTCATCTTTCTTCGCTGGATCGACGAGGCTGTCTGCCATTGCCTCAGCAGCCGCTTGCTTCAGCCTCTCCGTATCGTCTGATTTGGCGTCCTTGGGCTTGTCCTTCGCGTCCTTGGTATCCTTTTCGTCCTCGCTATCTCCAAGGCTGAATGGATCATTGTCGCCAATTGGAGACGGATCTACACTCGATAGTGGCTGCCACTTGCTCGCTTTACCACCCGAGGGTGGTGTATCCTTCGGGGGGACCTTTGGTGAGCTGTCGTACATATTGATCTCCTCGGTCTCCTCCTTGAATCCGACTCGCCTGCCACTGCCAGGGGCTGGTGACCCCGAAGGAGGCGGACGATGAACACCGCCATGTTGCTGATTGATCGGTGCTGTTGAGTGATTAGCTGATATGCTTCCCAGCAAATAATACATCGTAACTTACTACCATCCGAAGCGAACTTCATGCCAGCGAAGTCATCGCTCAACACTTGCGGATCCGCGTCATACCTGTGGTAATCACCGCTGCGGCGCCCCTGCCCTTGACGTGGATACTGAGCGTATTGTTGCTGTCCCTGATGCCCTTGGCCAGCTGGGCCTCCTTCCTCGCTCTCGTCAAAGTTTTCTTCGATCTTCTTGCGAATGTTCGTGATCCAACCGTTCACCTGTTTCTGCGTCTCCATAAACCCTTTGCGCAGGTTGTCGCGGATGACAGGAAGATCATCATCAATGAAGCTGTGTTCGCGATCATCGTCCCCAAAGCCCTGCTGAGGGCGCGGTCGCGGTCGTCCGTCCGGATTACGGCTGGAGGTCCTAGCTTCGTAAGCGCCGACGTTATCGTAGTGCTCCGCTAGTTGTCGAGCATAGAGCTCATCAGCCTCCAGTTGTGACATCTGTGCCCGTTGACCGGTCGGGCGTGGCGGGCGTGGTGGCGGTGCTGCTTCTGTTGGCTCGTTCTTGACGGCATCTGGGTCGGTCATTTCTATCCCGAGTCAGCTTTGCCAAATCGTTAACAGCTTGTCACACTATCACGCACCTAGGAGCGCGTTGAATGCTGGCTCTACTTGACCACCGCTCGCCCTCAAGACGGCTTTGATGACACTAGCATCCACACCCGGGAAGGCCTCCTTGAGAATAGTCTCGTTGTTCTGGGCCTCGGTTGATGGACGCTGAGGTTTCGGTGGCTTTGGGCCTTCTTCGTCCTCGACAGTAGCTGGAAGCGGCTTCGATGTTGCAGAGGTAGTTGTAGTAGCAGTCGTGATTCCATCGTCACCGATGAGACCCGTCTCCTGAACATCGTCATCGTCGAGATCAAGGGGACGCGCAGTCGTGGGGGACTCGGCGCCACTGTCCGTCGCAGGCTTGTTCTGCTCAATCGTCAGCAATGATCCCCCCCCGAAAGCTAGTATGCAAGGCTGTTGAATGACGGACCGTCTCCGTAGGAGCTGCCATGTTGCTTCTTCTGTTCCTGTGCACCGAGTAAAGAAGGAGGCAGAAATATGAAATGAGAGATTTGCAAGAGAAGTTGAAGCAACGTCAGTTCATGCAAAAGAAACTCGAAACAGGCTTGATGTCGGGGATGATCTTAATGGGTTGAAGACGGGGGCGAGGGGCGGGCGAGGGCCGCGACCCCAATGACGTTGCCCCACACCATGAGGAGGGATGCTCTTAGCCACGACTACGCCACGTAACGAGCCACGCTTCGGGCGATTTGGATCTTTGATTCCAGGGTAGTCAATTTTTGGTAACTGGGCGAGGAATGGCAGAACTGGTGTCCTCACTTCTAGGTTGTTGACCAGAGTTTTGAGAAAGCTTCGAAACTTACGTGCTCCTGAGCTACTGTCCGCCCGTCTGTTCCCTTCAGTCTGTGCGTAATGGCGACTTATTGTCAATGACAAGAGATTCGCGAGGTCGCCCAAGATGGCTGACTTGGGGATTGACTCGGCATTCATCCCAGCCCTTCACAAACCCGCCACTTTACTTCCTATCGCAAAATATCGCGAGAGCCTTCTTTACGTGATCGAGACATTCCCTGTCACAATCATTGTGGGCCAAACTGGCTCTGGAAAGACGACTCAAATACCCCAGTTCCTTGAGCAAGGAGGTTGGTGCTCAGATGGCAAGATTGTGGGAATAACACAGGTAAGGATGGCATTCCCAACCCAGGACGGACTCGATCTGACCTTGTGCAGCCTCGGAGGATTGCGGCAACGACAGTTGCGGTGCGTGTGGCGGAGGAGGTAGGATGTGAAGTTGGCAAGGAAGTCGGCTACTCGATCCGCTTCGAGGATGTCACCTCAGCATCCACGAGGATCAAATTCCTTACTGATGGTCTCCTCATACGCGAGGCACTGGTTGATCCGCTTCTGAGCCGGTATTCGGTCATCATGGTTGATGAAGCTCATGAACGATCCATTAGCACCGACATCCTGTTGGGACTCCTGAAGAAGATCATGAGAAAGCGACCAGACCTTCGAATCATTATCAGTAGCGCAACGCTTCAGGCCGAAGAGTTTCTTAAATTCTTCGAGCAATCGAATTCGGAACTCAAGGAAAGCGACGGCTCATCTAACGACATAGGTACCGTGGTCAGTCTGGAAGGTCGGACGTATCCCATCGACATCTTGCACCTTGAGTCGCCCGCTGAGGACTACGTGACTCGAGCTGTTGACACAGTCATGGATATACACACTCAGGAAGGAGAAGGTGATGTCTTGGTCTTTCTATCGGGCCGCGAGGAGATTGACAACGCCGTTGAGTCCGTCCTTGACAGGGCTGCTGAGCTCGGCAGCAAGTACGATGCTATTCTCCCGCTGCCTATCTACGCTGGTCTCTCCACAGAACAGCAGATGTATGTCTTTCAGAAGCCTCCGGAACGGACACGAAAAGTTGTTTTCGCAACCAACATTGCCGAGGCTTCCATCACCATAGATGGGATTGTTTACGTTGTCGACTGCGGCTTTGTCAAGTTGCGAGCGTACAACCCTACCACAGGCATCGAGACCCTCACAGCGACGCCCATATCGAAGGCTTCAGCATCTCACAGAGCCGGCAGAGCTGGACGAACGAAGCCGGGAAAGTGCTTCAGGCTCTATACGGAGGCGGACTATCTCGATCTCCCACAAGCAAACCCACCAGAGATTCAGCGGTCCAATCTGGCACCTGTCATTCTACAACTCAAGGCCCTGGGAATTGACAATGTTGTGCAATTTGATTTCCTCACCGCGCCACCATCTGAGCTCATGTCAAAGGCACTGGAGCTGTTGTACGCTCTTGGGGCACTCGACGAGTACGCCAAGCTGACGAGACCGCTCGGCTTTCGCATGGCAGAGTTGGCCGTTGAGCCTATGATGGCAAAGGTACTCCTTTCGTCAACTACTTTCGGCTGCACTAGCGAGATACTCAGCATTGCGGCCATGACGAGTTTGGGAGGGAGCGTATGGTTTCACCACGAGGGAGAACGTAAGCGCATGGAGAGCTCAAGGCGAAAATTTGCCGTTGAGGAAGGGGACCACTTAACACTCCTGAATGTGTACCAAGCATTCGTCACCAAGGGCCGCAAAGAGGCAAAGTTCTGTCACGATAACCATCTAAACTTCAAAAGCCTGACCCGAGCTGTCAGCATCCGCGCTCAGCTTAAGCGGTATCTGGAGCGATTCAATATCCCGGTCGACGAGTCACTCAGCGCTCAGGCAGGTAATGTCAACGCCGGTGCTCCTGTGAACAAGGCGGAACAGATTCGAAGGTGTCTCACGACGGGCTACTTCGCCCATGCTGCACGGATGCAGGCAGATGGAACGTTTCGCACGGTCAATGGAGGGACGGTCTTGCACGCGCATCCCAGCTCATTGATGTTCAACCGGAAGGCGGACTGGGTCATATTCCATGAGGTCATGGAGACGGGAGAGAAGAAATTCATCAGGGATATCACCAAGGTGGAAAAGGGATGGCTGGTTGAGTATGCCCCTGACTTTTATCAGATGACAAGTTCTCGAGAACAAACACTGGGGAAATAGAGTTCAGAATCACACAGATGCTCTGCGTGCTTTATTGGTTCGGTTGCACGCAGGAATCGTGACTAACACCAGCCACGAACAAGTAGGCAAGTCGATGCGGATTTGCGTCAAAACTACATACCTTACATAGTGTCGCGTCTTGTGAGAGTGAGTTATGGATTCCGCAAAGGGCGGTTACAACCGCCCCTAATCTCAAGCTGGACGACGGAGAGAACACCGCAATCAGCTAGTCACAGCAATCCAGTCGAAGACGAATCAAATCGGTATCAAAGAACGTACAGAACGAGCACATGGTTCGGTTGCTGACCACGGTACTACACAAGCCAGACAATGTACAGGGTAAGAGTATGAATGAGCGCAGGCGGAACCTTGGGTTGCGACTTGAGAAACTCAAGATCAGCGTTAATGCACCTGGTACCTTTCATGCCGACCGACCCAGTTTGCTAAGGTATGTTTCGATCGGCGGCGGAGTTGATAGATTTGCACGGCGTCCTTGCATCGTGGAAGCATATGACGAATCCCTGTACATCCGCCTTCGACGGCCTTACTTAATATATACCTCGCGTTGCATATGTGAAAAACAGTGAATGACAAGGAGAGGGCTTGTTGGATAATCGGACGAAGTGTGCATCGATAGGACGACAGACAGGGCCCGTTTTCTGCGCGCGCATGCCCGTAGCTGCCGTTTCCCTGATTCCAGGTGCACAGAGCAATTTCCCTAAATTAAGCTGGCTGACATGGGCCCCAAGACTAAGACCAACTCTGCGCCTCATGTTTCTCGGGGCAGCTCCCTGCTATGACCAGCCACTTCCCGCAATCCAAACGTCAAAATCGTCAATGTCTTCGCTAGTAGGCAATTGGGACGACCGAAGAAAAGCTTCCAAGCCCGGCTCTCTTGGGCTAAGATGGTGGCCCTGTGTAGTTATCGCAGGACAAGCATCGTCGGTGTCTGCTTGGCTGCAGCCCGTCGCACCCCTTTCGGCGTCGAGAACACTTGCCCCTGGGCTGGCAACCCACAATTCATTTCATTGGGATCGGGTCGTGTCGCGGGCGGTTGGGCGGGTGTGGAGGATGGTAGACTGGGAAGATGGGCCCAGTTGTGCAAGGAGGATCAGGATCGGTGTTCCTGTTGGTGGAGATAAGGTCGGATGAATCTGACGAGGGGGCCAGTGCCAATGCAGGTACAGGTCTAGCGCCAGGCACGGGCGGGTGCGGTCCACCTGGGCAGGCGAAAAAGGTTCTAGTGCTGCGTACCTACACACTGCGAGCATTCCTTGCTCGCTAACACTGGCGGCTCACGCTGGATCGAAAACAACCCCATGCGCTGGCAGCCCCTAAAGGAAGGCACTGCGATACGGCTAGCACAGCGCTGAGCCAAGATTCAAGCCCCTTCTGCAGCACTGCAGCCAGTGCACAAGTCCACCACCCATCCCGTCTGCAGTGGACTGGCATCCACTGCAGTGCAGCCGAGTGTAGCGCGGTGTCTGCCTCCTCTTCCTCTCACGTCTCGTCTTCACCTCTCCCTCTCCGTCCTTCTCTTTCCTCCCTATCGCCGTCCAGTCCGATCGTCGACCAAGCACTCCTCGTCGACTCCAAGCCACCGGGCTTTGTCACTCTTTTAGCATCGTTGTCTTGTTCTTCTCGTCAAGCTCCAGTCACTCTTTAGTCTGCTTTGCCTCGTTTACCGGTTTCGCTGCCCTCGTCTTCGATCTGGTTGATCATCGCTTGCCGCCGATCACCACCTCAGTCATTCCTTGGACACAACACTCTCTCACAGCTTTACCCACGACGCTTGCTTTCTGCTGCGAATTGCTGTAATTCGATCCGACGACATCAACCGACTCGAGCCTGTATCATTCTCATGATTATGATCACTTGATTTTTCGACACGAAACCATTGGATTCGCGTACAAACTTGGACCAACAACCACATTGCATCCTATCGCCTGTCTCTTCGACCGACAAGATGCAAGGAGTTGCAACAGGGGACCAAATCCCACGCCTGGGACCCCGAATCATGCTTCGTTCCGTTGATGATGAGCCCATGCAGCTGCAAGCAAGGAAGGACTGCGAGAGCTCCGACAGGGGCGACTCCTGCGAGAAGCCCATGGACCAAAGCACAATGGCCCTGCCCATTGCACTGGGCGTGGTGTAAGACGCTTTATTCGAATTCATTGCGCGTGCCCTGTACTAACTCTATTGCCAGTATCCCTATCTGCATTGCCGCAGCCGTTCTGTTCTATCTGCATCGCCGCAATGTCAAGAAGCAACGCCTGGAGGATGCCAAGGACCCTCACAGAGACCTCGACTTTGGTCTCGATATTGGCGCTCCCAGTGGCAAGCGCGGAAAGGGTGGCAAGCGAATGAGCATGTTCGGAGGCGAGAAGCCAATTCACAGACCGGGTCAGCTCTCAATGGACATGAACCTGTCCTCACCCTACCTGCTTCCTCCCGGCCACACTACATCCAAGGACTCACTGGCCCAGGGGTTCCCAGATGCACATGACCCTTACCGCCTCGTGCCTCAGTACGTCAACAGTGAGACGGGCTCGATCCGCTCGTATGGCGCTGGCAGAGATGGGTCGATGTACAATGGCAGCAGCAAGCACAACTCAACCGTTACCGGAAGGTCGATTGGGACCAATAGGTTCCCGCCGCCGCCACGTCAAAACTCCCTTCCCAGATCTCCCGCTACGCCAACGGAGAAGACCGACCCATTCGCTACTCCTCCGGCGACCGAACCCAACCGTCCTGTGATCAAAAACGAGGAGGCTAGGGATTCTCAGCTGCCTGTCCAGCCCATCGTACCGGAGATTGGTATTGCTTACCCCGAGGATAACCACAACGGCGCCCAGATGCCAGAGATTCGATCTCCTCCTCCCGTCATGGCCAAGGACCCCCAAGATCGTATCGCCAGCCCGCCGCTCACCCCGTCGCAATTCCCCAGCTCCTCACCACCCCAGCCCGATGCCATTGGTGTTGCACAACCGGGCGATAACTTCCCACTCCCTCCCACACAGCAAGGGTCCGGCCTTGGTCTTGATCTTGACCTACCCAAGCCGCTCTCACCTCAAATTGGCAGTGCCGTTTCACAGGACCAAGGCTACGATCACTATGACCAGCAGCCACAGATCCAGACCTCCGAGTACTACGATGAGTACGAGGAGGACAACCGTGGCCGTGCACCGCCGCCACGACAAGCTTCACTTGGATATGATCAGCCGCCCCAGGCTCAGGATGGCTTAGGCGTTCCTCAACAAGATAACAAGAGGCTCTCCGTCGGCTTCCGACCTCTGCCTCCTGCTGATGAGCTGGAGTCAGAAGACCCGGAATATCGCGCGAACCGGATCCGATCGTTCTACAAGGAGTACTTCGATGACTCAAAAGATCCTGCGCCAGCGGTGCCAGCGATTCCTCAGTACTACGAGGACTACGACGAGAGCTACCTGGGCGACGCTGCCTACTATGATGCCGACACGAACGCCTTCGTGATGCCTTATGCTCAGCCGGTGACCCGTCGCGCTATGACTCCGCCACCCGCCGGACGCAACAGGGGCCCTCCCGGACCTCGCGGTGCGCCGCGTCCTCGTGGTCCTCACGGTCCTCACGGCTCCCTCGGAGGCATGAGCCTTCCTGGCGGGCCGCCTGGCCGCCCACGTGCTGGCTCGGCTTTTGGTCCCCGTCCCGGCTCATCGGCCTCAGCTCGTATGGGTCGTCCCGGCCCTAAGAAGAATCTCCCTCCCCCAAGTGCTCTGAGCACACTGCCTACCCCCTCGAAGCTCAAGGATGACTCTTTCGCCATGATGAGCTCGATCGACTTCGCTCCTCCGAACACCTACGCTGAGCGCGTCCAGGGCCGCTCGCAGAGCCCCCTCGGGGAACGCCGTGCCTACCAACCTAAGGTCCCCATCGCCTCGCCACTTGTCAGTGCCTTTGATGAGATGGCGGCTCTTCCTAGCCCGTAAGTTATTAAATGCGGAAACTGGCACTTCAAAAGCTAACATTGGACACAGTCACTTGCTCCGCAAGTCCAACACCTTCACCAACCTTGACTTCGCACCGCCAAAGAAGTTTAAGGATGCAGACACCATGAGTGACGCAGGCAGCATCAGGAGCAACAGGAGTGGTATCTCTACGGCCAACCTAAGTGCCATTCGTGGCGGAGCAGGACGTGTCAGCCGTCTTCCTGGCGACACGGTGTTCACCCAAGCGGCGCTTGGTAACCAACTTAAGCCGCAATGGGACATGAACCGGTAATCTTAGCTGGTTCTTGGATTTCCTTTCGGGCTACTTCCTCTGCAGGCTCATTCACCGGTGTTCACTTGGCATTCATTAGGGAGGCGAAGCATGGTCACGATTTGGGTGTTCTTACTCTTGTTGTTACGGGCGCTCTCGGGACCCTGGAAAGGTCTCTCCGTGTGATTTTACTGCTTTTTACATATAGAAGGGCACATGAGAACTTAGCGGAACTTTGAAGCCATACATCAGACTAGACAGTTCGTCTGGTCTGCCGAGCTCTATATACACAAGATCTAGAGCTTACTCGACTGTCTCTTGCGCGTGATCTGAACTCACTATCTTCGCCCGCATATGGCTTTGCAAATCCGGGAACGGCTCCATACTCTCGTTGGGCGGTGTCAGCTCGGGGATGCGGAATCAGACGCTGGAAGGCCGAATCTGAGATGCTGCTGGAACTTACCACTCTCATAAAGGCGCGATGCGTCCTCTTCCGATTGTCAGTACGAACTCTTGCTTTGCTCAGTAAGACGATGCTGCATCGTGTAGTTGCACCAATGCGTACGTCCTTCATGACCAATCGGTTGCCTTGAAGAGCGCGACTAGAGCGCCAATATATTGATGTAGGACTCTAGAGGGCCACCGGGAATCTGAACCAATTGCGAGACGATGTCATCAGTGGTTGAGATGCGAGTAGGCAGGTGCTCGATGGAGGACCGGGTTTCCAGTAAATCGTCTGCAGCAGGCTCTGCCCTGATTGTGAGTCAATGCGAGGAGCGCTGCAATTTCATGAGCGACAGGGGTGTTGATAACTCGACTGTTCGGCTGCTAAATGGGGCAGATTGGTGGTAGTTGATGGGGCATGCTTGTTGAGTATTGAGTATCGGATGCCAATAGCATGTCTTCAATTAAGGTATACAGGCTCCCAGAGGGAACTATAGATGAGCTACATTCTCACATACCCTCGCTTACAAGTGCTATGGCGAATTGTAGGATTCTTCTGAGTCAGATGGGGTCGACCATCGGGAGTAAGCAGATAGATGGGATCGGGGTTGGCGTCGATGCTGCTTTAGCCGGCACATGCACGATGATGGACCCTGATGCTGTAGCGAGATCGAAGGACTCGCCAGATCAGACCAGCCATTCACTCCCCGATTTGCCTTCTCTTACAAATCTGGTGCGACAACCTTGGAAGTCTCGATCAATCATGTGGTAGCAGCATGGTGATCAATGCGTTTCTCCACGACCTACGTCATTTGCAGTGAGGTTCCAGAGGCGCGGTATGTCGCAGCAGCCAGAGACACGGGTTGCAGTGGGAAACAAAGGCGAGAAGAACACTCGGTTTTCTGAATTTTAACTGTCCTGTGCCCGAGGGCAAGATCCTGATCTAGGCATCGGTATCATGATCCCAATCCACCGGTTCACCGCGTATGAGGAGGTATCGAACCCAGGGTATCTCAGTTGACCGTCGTAAAGCGCCTAGATGGCGAGTCTCTCGACCTTGTCGCGCAGAGCCTTAATCTGGCCAGCGAGCTCGGAAGCCTCGTTAGAGGTGATGCAGGCAGCGATGACGGAGCGGCTGACACCACAGGCACGGCCGAGAAGAGCCTTGCTGGGGACCCAGACGTACGGGACGCCCTTGTCTTCTGCCAGAAGAGGGATATGCAAGACAATGGCCTGTGGCTCAGTATCGGCAGCGAGGACGGCGACTTCGCAGGTACCACGGTTGAGGGCCTTGGTGACTGGAGTAGATGTCAGCTAGGAGTCCAGAGATGGGATATCCATATCAGAGTTGTAGGCTCTGATAGATGGAGAGAAGGACTTACCCTCGTTGGCACCCTTCTTAGCCTGGCGGAGCTGAGTGGACGATTGGATGAGGTCGAGGATCTCCTGGGTGAGAGCGGCATCGGCCAGAGGCCAGGCTAGATGTTGGTCAGCGATTGAGTGATCATAGAAGCTGGGCTCATCTTCGCGAGAGGACTAGCACAGGGCCACAACGTACCAGCAGACTCTTCAGACATGATGTTTCTCGAAAAACAAAAAGTGACGGTAGGATAGGCTCGCCCGTTGGAGGTTCACTGCCGTTCGGAGGGGGATATGAAAAGGTTGGTTTTGTCGGTGAGGTTGTCGCAACAACTTTTCTTCGGGTCTAGCCAGCGGCCCATCAAAAGTTAGGTGGGATGGGATTTTTTCCCGGGTCATCGGAACATGGTTGATGCGCTCCGAAGACAGAGTTCAGTGCCTGGAGTCTGGCGATCGACTCAAGTGGAACTTGCAGGCGGGCCAAAGCCTAAAAGCAGCGCTACTCCAAGATCTGGCTGCTATGCTCTGCTTTGGGACGCGAACACGAAGAGACAAAGTTAACCGCACGCTACCAATAACGGGCTCTAATCTGAGGTCCCATCGAACCGGCGTAGCAACGGCCTCAGTGGGATTAGTTGCGGCTCGCATTGTTGGCTCATTTCCACCCGCCGCAAACTGCCGTGATCTTGCTGGGCTGTCAATCGATGGATATATCCTGCTTCATGCTTTGGGACTCATCACGTCACTGAAAGCGCACGGCCGAGTCCTTGTCGGTGGCAGCACGACGTATCATTTCCATCACATCTGCTTCGTTCCTCTGTCTTGTTCAGCTAGGGCTGCACATGCCTCCTCCACATCGTACCAGGAACTGTTGCTGACACAGCCTCTGCATCAGGCCGACCAAGGAACGACCGGTACGGCGCACACCAGTGGTTGGCTAGGCCCAGTCCTGCGATCGGCTGCCATCCAGCCCCCGGAAGAGATGGTCTCACTCTCACTCCCACCGCACGCGTCCGAGCGACCTACAAGGGACCCCAGCCCACGCTGCCGAGAAACGAGACGCTGTCGCTCAGCCACCCACTCGCGCCCAGAGACACGTCCAGCGCATCCTGGTCTCCGCCAGTCTCCATTTCCGAGCCCGTATCGACTGCAAGAGCCCACGCGGGAAGTGACCTAAGACCAGCCTAGGCCGACTGGCGCCTGCTGGCTTTGCCTCTCCTGTGGCTCGCATCCACACGCTCATCGTCAAGAAACCTTCTTCCGAAACACCTCTGGCTCCATCATCCTGTCCATCGGGTTTGCTTTCGCTTTTCCTGCCTCCGCCCTGTGACGAGTCGACTCTGTGCTTTCTTCCTGAGACGGCGCCAGTTCGTGCATCTTGGCCTCGCCACTCCGACCAATTCGCTCATTGCTGGAACAAAGGTACGTCGAGTGCGTGTCTCTCACTGTACATCGCGGCTTCTTGTTTTCTGAGACTCATTCTCTCTCGTTGTTCGCACACATCACGAGCCTGCTACTGCCCCTCACGTCTATTGATTCCTCGATAAGCCCTCAATCCAGTTACACAATCGGGACTCGTCGCAGCGCGACGAATGTTGCATTCCGTTTGTCGCGTGTCCTCGGCATTGGCCTGACTTGTGTGTCCGCGACCGCTCAGCCATTCCCACATTCCAGTCACCAGTTGCGGTCCCCCACTGCCTCACCTTTCTGTGCATGGCGGTACTCGCGATCGACCAAACTCGTTCGCTTTCTGTCCATTGTTGCAACACCTTCCCTTCGCTGCCGTCACCACAGAGTCAATCCTACAGTCATTGTGTGACGACTGCCGCTTGCTGGCCGCCAGTGCACTGACAACGGAATGTATCGCAGACAACAAATAAACTTGTCATCAGTATCTTTCAACATGTCGGAGCCAACGGGAAACCCCGATCAGCCTGCTGCACCAGAGGAGACTCCTGCCCCGGATCCGACTACGGATGACGGCACCGAATCCTCGCAGTCACAGTCGCAACAACCTCAAGAATCGACTAGTCAATCGTTACCTCCAGCAGAACAGACCAGCTCATCCATTCCCCCAGAACAGTCAACGACTTCCTCATCACAACCGGTTGAGGAAACTTCATCATCCGAACCACCCCAAGAGAGTACCTCGTCTTCAATTCCAGTAACCACTACGTCTGTGGAGGAGACTACCACAAGCGAGGCACCTGAGGAGACAACAACGTCAGTCCCAGAAGAGACGACCACTAGTGAAGAGCCAGAGAGCACGAGACCATCGAGGACAACGCTCACCGTCGAAACCAGCAGGGATGGCTCCGTTCAAACGAGTGTCATTGTAATCACTTCCACGAAGACACATGAGAATGAGCAGCCTACCGCAGAGGCCACAACCACAGGTGCTGAGCCAGGGACCATCGACCCTTCGGGAAGTGGTTCCGGCAGCAATGGTCTCGACAAGGGTGCCAAAGTTGCAATCGGCGTAGTTGTGCCCATCGTCGCCATCGCCCTTATCGCCATTGCGGGGTTGTTCTGGTGGAAGAAGCGCCGCGCGCGCCAGGAGGCAGAGGAGGAGCGGCGAAAGGAAGTCGAGGACTACTCCTATAACCCCAATGCCGACCCAACGATTCCGGCCGTGGGGATGCAAGACAACTATGAGATGCGAGAAGACGGATCATCCGGATACCGTGGTTGGGGCACAACGGTCGCTGGGTCCACTGGCCGAAAGGCTTCGACAACGATGTCTGGAGGCGTGGCTGGCAATGCGTACTCCGACGTGACAACATCCCCTGGGCGTGGTGGCGGCTCGGAAGCTCGTTCGGGGGAACCGTTGATGGAGGGCGAGATCCTCGGCGCGATGGGTCCATCTGCGGCAAATAATCGCAACAGCGATGTTCGCCGCGGCCCTTCAAATGCTTCCTCATCCTACAGCGCTGCCAACCGATCGGAAAACTCTGATGGCATGGGCGTGGCTTACAGCGATGGAGGCTACGATCAATATGCTCAGAACAACCCGTATGTCGACAATGGCTACGGTCGCACTCAAGAGCTTCCTAGCCAGCCCGTCATCCGTGATAACCCAGCCCGTCGAAACACCCGGATAGAGAACCCGTCACACTACCCTCAACAAAGTGCGGGTATCTCGCAGAATTTCTAGGACTTTTTGAGACGCGAAAGTCTTCGACTACTATACTTCTATCTACACCACAACAAAATCAACAACGGCCGGCAATCTTCGGGCTTTGCATCTCCGGAGGTATATAACGCAAGCCTTCCGCACGGGCGGGAAAGCTACATCTCATCCGATCTACGATACTCGACTTCATCTCTTGGAACACGCAATTTCGTCTCATATGCCCATTCGCCACACTGGGCTCATCTCATCTTTGCTCAAAATTCCTATGTCATTTTCAGCGACCAGCGATTTTCATGGTTTGGTTCGGGAGGGGGGACTCGAGAGGTGGAAAGGCAAATGTACATGCGTCCCATCCTTTGGCACCTATCTTTACACGCAACACATCACGCATCATCACATCGATTCATAGAAACGCATCTCGGCTATTCAGTACTTTAATTGTGACGAGGGGGCGGAAGTTACCCAGAGGTCAGGGGGCCGGTTGACGGGGCTGGGGCCTTCGCAAGTGAAGCAGAGCCGCTGTCCTTGTGTAGGAGATTCGGCCGAGACAGGAGAGGTGTTGTCTGGCATTCTGTAAGCTAGATGGAGTTTCATAATCAAAGCATCAAGACAGCTACATCAGTGATCTTGTCTTGAACCAGTGAAGGTATTAGAGTCTTGAGGAGGTAACGGATACATGCTCACGACCGTGCTTACTACCTTCGTTCGCCCACACCCTGACTCAACTCCATCCTGTCCCACCAGAACTTGCAGACTTCCTTCTCCCTATGCGTCAGCGTCCTCTTGCGAACCGCAACGCCCTCATTCTTTTCCCCAGCCATCTCCGCGTTCTCCTTGCCGAACACCAACAGCTCGCCTTCATCCATTCCGCCTCTAAACCTCGGCCACCAAGCCTTCTCTCCCTCAGTATCTGTCTCTGGCATGTCTCCTCCCGCCGCGAACTTCGTCCAACGACTCGCCATCTCCCCTGCGATACTCACCATCCCCGGCATCTTGCCCAGCACGGCCATGTCGTGGGACACACAGGGCCCATGGCTGGCGTGCGGCGTAGCCCGCCACGGAGCACTCAGAGCTGCGAATTCATAGACATAGACTGTCGCTCCGGCGCGAGACAGTACGTCTGCGGTGTGTAGAATTGGGCAGATGTATGCGTAGTGTGCATAGGCTTCGCTAAGGCGCAATATCTGTTGGCCTTTCTTCGCTGCTTCAGTATCGCTAACTTTGAAGGGTGTTGAAGGATCCGTGGCGGGGTCCGGGTAGAGGTTCTGCAGGTCTTGAAGATCGTCGTCTGCAAGGGATGGGATGAGTGTCTTGAAGAAGTGTACGAAGTCGTCGTTTGTATTCTTCCCTGTTGGAACAAAGTCGATGCCCTCGTTGGAACAGAACTCCGTCAGGACCGAGATCTCATTGCCTTTACCCTCTGCTATCTTTTGCTCCCATAGTCTCAGAGGCGTGTTCGAGATGGCTGTTGATCCAGTGCCAGATCCGCTGGGTTCCTCAACAACGGGCTGGAACGGCCAGGTAAGCTCTGTCATGTTGGCAGCCCAGACACTAAGACCATGAGATCGCAGAAGAGCGACAGGAAGAGAGGTCAGGGGTTTGCCGCGAGCTGCTTTCGTCAGTGCTTGCTGCTGTGAGCTGGGGCGAGCATGTGTTGCCGAGAGGACAGATCGAGCAGTCGCCGAGCCCGACTCGAGGATGGCCCGCTGGAAACCTGGTGACTCTGAAGCGAGGATATGATGCCCGATCTACATATTCCACATGATCAGCATCTCTCTATATTCGAGCGAGCACAGATCATTGTCAACTCACCGAATGTGCCCCAGCAGAAACACCCATCATCGTCAACCTCCCAGCGTCACCTCCAAAGCCTCCAATCCATCTCTTCACCCACTCCACCGCAACCCTCTGGTCCTTTAAGCCTAGGTTATACTCTCCCAGCCCCTGATCCGCCGAGAAGCCCAGAGGTCCCAAACGATACTCTACCGCCACCACCACCAGCCCGTCACCCTGAGCAGCCCAAGCCACGAACGACGCATGGTCCCTCTCAAGCGGGCTTCCGAAATTGAAGCCCCCGCCGTGAATATACACGGCTACAGGGAGAAGATCCGAGTCTGAGGATGTAGATGATGGTAAGGTCGGTCTGGCTGGACGGAAGACGTGCAGACGGAGAGGCGACTCAGGATCAGAAATCCCTTCCAAAGGGGAGTTCCTCACAGGGCCTGGATCGGTAGCGTCGACTGTAGACGACGGATTGGGCTCAATTGGCGTAGCAAGCTTGAAACGTGGTGCTTCGGCGTAAGGGATGCGGTAGAAGACGTCGATGGCCTGTGGGTATGCCGCTGATGCAGGGCGCCGCTTGCCTATGATGGTACTGCCGTTGATAGAGACGCTGGCTTCAGTCATGTTTTTGGCTTTTCAGGGACTCTGTCCGAACAATTCTGGGTTTCGTGCTTGATTCGAAGCGGTGCAGAGGCCATCGCCTGACTGACAGCTGTGAGGGGGTGGGGTTGGATCCTCCTGCGAGTAGAGGCGGATGGAAGGTTTGCGAGCACACGAGAGATGAAGAGTAATGTAAGAAACGAGGACGACTTGATACAACTGGCTCAGAGCGAATGGTTTAAATGAGTTCTGTTTGTTATTGTCACTGCTCCGTGTCAATCTATTGCTACTAACCCTATGCTCCCTGCGCCAGCTTCAAATTGACCAAGAGCGGATAAAAGAAAGAGGTGTTCAGACCGAAAATAAGAGACGTGAAGACAACCAAGGAAAATAAATAATCAGACACTGTTGCCAAGCTCGCGTCGTTGCAACCTGACTGGACGTCGTGTCATGTCGTAATCGTATCGATTCAGTAAGCAGAGCGAGCCTCCGCAGCCAGTGCTCTCACCCCAGAACATCGGGTTGCATACTCTCACGCATGGCCTTTCTAAGACTCAATTCCTTTCGTCGTTTCTTCTCTGCCCACTCGCGGCTCAGTGCTCGTGAGCGTTCTGCAGCCTCCGTCCTAGCAAGCTGTGCAGCAGTCTCTTTCTCGCGCTTCGCCCGTTCTCGTGTCTGTGTAACGCTGTTGTCCCGCGTGAAGATCTCCCGAGCCCGGATTCGCTGTTGCAAGGCATCCTCGGCAGATACTGAACTCCGTTGACCTCCAACGCTGCTCGCAGATGCAGATGTTGCCCGGCTCTCCGAATCTGGCGGTAGAATGATCGAGTTCCTCCCTCGGGGTAACGTTTGCACGGCTCTTCCAGGTAGACGCTCCTTAGTGCATCCAAACGCATTATCCCGGTGTTCGGTCATGGCATCCTTGTTCTGCCGAGCCCGACTGGTAATTGTTTCTCGGGGCAGGGTGCTTGGACCAATGCTGTATCTGACGGGCCGCGCCTTGAATTCACGCCTTTTCTTCTCCTCCTCTTCTTGCGCTCTGATCCGCGCTTCATGCTGTTCGCGCTTGCGACGGGAGATAGCCTCCCCAGGAAGCTCGAAATTTGGACGAGTCAGAGGCTTTTGAGACCGTGGCTTCGGCGCAACAAGAGTCTTTTGCACCTCGGCCTGCTGAGCCTGGCGTGCTTCCCGTTGCTCTTTGAGGCGTCGAGACACTGCTTCACCTGGAAGCTCGAAGTTTGGGATCGTTGGTGGTTTGGTGGATTTGACTGTTGCCGTTTTGGAGAGAACGGAAGGCTGAAGTGTGGTTGATTTCGACCTGCTGAGGCTCCCTGGCACCTTCTGCTCGGGAATATCCTCAAGAGGCTCGCTCTTCTTGTCTCTCAACGTCAAAGACGAGGACCGGCGGAGCGACGGCCGCATTTTCTCAGATGACTTGATCCTCATGGTTGCAGGCTGCGTAGATATGGTAACTCTCTTGGCCGAAGTTGGTGTTTTTGGAAATTTGCCTGTTTGACCTGGATCGAGTTGAGTCGAGGATGCTGCTCCGCTTCGAGACGAGGTATAGAGATTGATGGCTTCCAACTCGTCCTCGAGCTTATCGATCTCTGCAAGTGAGTCTTCTATGCGTGGGCTTGATATAGCACTCTCAAGAGGAGACTGTGCATCGAGGAGACTCGTGCTCCTGTCACTTGCTGCCGTGAGCGGTGGAGACAGCATTTGTTCAACAATCTTGACCACTCCGGTCGACTTCACTGGCGTACAAAGCGAGGGGACTTCCATGCGCGACTCCATATTGTTGTTCTGCTTTGGCAGTCCTCCGTGAATGCCGTCTAAAATAGCTTGGGCATCTCCTTCAAGAGGCGTTGCTATAAAGGTGAAGGTGTCAGCTGTCAAAGAGCCAGAACCATTTGGGGGTGAAGCCGATCCAGCTTTGCGACGCAGCAGATTGCAACCGAAGACCACATCGCGTTTCACGCCGTCCTCGAAGGGTTCGCAGGGCGAGTCGCCATGATGTTCAACAGTCGATCTAGCTGATGCAGGATAGGATATCAGCCATTCAAACTGACCTGCCAGTTGTTTTTCGATTTGGGTCGCGAGGGGTTGGTTGGTGCCGGTATACGCCAGAGGATGTGCGTTCTCGTCGTTGTCTGTGGACAAGGAATGCCATTTGGTCAGCTTTGTCTCACTTTATCCAGTGAACGCAAGGATGAAACTAACCAGACAGTGTAGGGCGAGCCTGATGTTTAATGATTGCGAAGTCAGCGGTGTGCTGCTGAGGAACAGCATCCGACGCTCCCAACCAGCTGGGCTCTTCTTGAACCGAACCAAGAGGTTCGAAGGTGTCTGGCTCTAGGGTCGGCCGTCGATGGGAACCTCGCGACGCTGCCTTTGGACTGGCGCCGTCCGACTCAAGTTGAGCTGGGTCTGCGCGTCGGGATCGAAGCTGAGAGAGAGCGAAGGGTTCATTGACATTGCCAGAATGATCTATAGGGAGTTCGCGAAGGATCCCTGCCGTGTCTGGAATCACAAGTTGCCGTCGAGGGGCCAGGAGGTTAGCCTCGAGGCCCTCCTCGTCCAGGATGGTAAAGCGATTGGTCGGGGCCAATGCAACGGGAGCCATAGCTCGGGTCATCTGGTCAGAAGCCTGTCAGGCAATTTGGACTGCGCCGACAAGACCCTTGAGGATGGGAAATTGGAGGGATCGGCGACGGCGGCCAAAGGTCGTGGTCTGTGCCGATTGGCAGGGATGCGGGCGATGGTTAGCCAATGCCACAACAACGCTTCAGATCTTGACGAGCAAGTTGCCCAGGGTTGCTGATGCTGATGAACCAGAGGGGCCGAGTGAGACGTGGGGTTCAAGTTCTTGAGACAAGTGATGGAGTTGACGATCGATTGATGGTGTAGTGATGCGGCTAAGATCATGTCAAAACAAAAGGACATGGGGGTCTGTTTACATTGGGATGGGGCTGCAGTGAGGGGGCACGGGAAGAAAGTAGGACGCTGTATTGTGACCATTGGCGGCAGCAACGGATCAAGCTGGCAATGAGGAGGTACGAAGGACCATCAATTGGCAGTGACAAATAGAGGCTCTCTTTCCTGGGGTTTATCATTCCCAAAATCTGTGTCTGAATACAGGAGTGTTGTCATTCATGGTACCGCTCCAGTGTGTTGACCATTTCCAGGGAATCAACATGGGAGGGAAGTTCCACTAGCACTGCGTAGCCGTCGTCTTTTCGCCAGGAGTAGAGCCCATAAACAGACTGACCTGATTACTATCAAGCCGAGGATGCAACCCGACAAAGAGTTCCGCATGTAGGGTGGTGCGAAATGTGCACCAACTCGTGGTGATGAGGAGCACAAACAATGATGACTAAGGAACGCGTCTCCAGACGCGTCGTAGTGAGATGTGCCCGCACTCCGTCATTAGATCGCCAAGTTTGGAGACTTGATGATCACTGTCATAGCAATAGATGCCATCCATTGAGACTGCGTGTCGCTCGTCGCTGTAAGCATAGAAGAGCTAACCATCTGCGTGACTTGGTGTAGTCTGGCGTCTGTAGGTTCGCTCTTGTAAATCGCCTCTCGCACCGACTTTGCCGGATTGCTGCGCAGAGCCAAATACAGTCTTTTCGACGTGCAAATGGCTTTCCACGGTTGTTTGCCGGGGCAGCTTTAGAGCCATCGTGGCTTGCACCGACACCGTGGCCTATGGGATGAAACTGGAACGCGACATGTTCAAGTGCTGAGCCGTGACCGCTCTTCCTCTGCTGCAGCCTCAGCAGCGTCTGCCTGGGCTTGCAGAGCTGGAGCATGCTCTGTAGGAATGCGGACGAGTGTCTGTGGAAGATCTGGAAGTTCATCGTCCTTCACATCGGGTTCGTTTTCGGTTTGCGGTGCAGCAGGGTTCGCAAGTTTCGCTAGAGACGTGGTTAGGGTTTATCAGACAAGGCATCGAAGGCGTGGTCTGGAGAACTTACTGGATGCCATATTGATGGCACGTAGCACATTATGCCAGTTACCAATGACTGTCGCAATCGCTGTCATGCCACTCGTGTCAGTACTTGGACACTGGGTCGGGTCTATCTGCATTCATATGTTGGCGTACCCTCAGTCCCGTCTGAAAGTGTCGAAAGCTTATGTTCCAGGGCCTCCATCTGTGAAGCGACTGCAGCGCTCAGATCGCGTAGTTCCCTTAGGTTTTCGAGCTCAGCCTTCTTCTCCTCGATGCGAGCAAGAAGCGCAGGAGATTGAGCACCGCCAGAGGCTGAAGTGCTCTGTGCTCGGACGTGAGAGGATAAAGATCTCGCCGGGAGTGACATAGCTTCCGAATTCTCGACTCGTATATGTAAGAAAGATTTGTGGCTCGAGAGGTGCTGTCACGCTCGGCTCATCAGTCGTCGTCCTATGGCGATGATTTCACGAAGTCCACGTTAATTGTTGGCGGGGTTCATTCAGCGATGAAGCCACTGGAGATTCAGAGGGTCCACTTCACGCGCGGCGGTATCGCCAGTGACAGAGCGGGGCGAGAGCAGCGTCTCCTGGACAACGCCTGCTCAACACGCTAAGCCATTCCGAGAAATGTGTCAATAGCGACTTGACAATTTCCACAGCCACTCCAGAGCCTCCAACGACACTCCACCTCTTAACGACAGCTCCCTAACGACGACGGACGACAAACGACAAACGAAATCATTCGCAGCCACCCGAACGACCATACCGCGACCTGACGACTGTATTTGCTGCTGCTTGACGACAACTCACGGCCTTGAGTGCCGATAGAAGAGCCATGGCTAGGCTCAACACCGAACCTCCAGTGTCGACGGACAGCTTGGAGACGCGTGAGTATCTTCCGAACCTCACCTTCAGGCCCAGATCATTATTGACAATGGTGAGATCCCAGTTCGACGAAAACTTCTCAGGCAAAACAGAGACCTGGCGAAATCGAACAACATCAGAGCCTTGCGCATTCGCGAACTGGAGAATGAGTGCTCGCTCATGCTGTCTGAGAACCTCGAACTACGTGGCAGGATTCTGGACCTCGAAACACAAGTGGAGGACAACGAAGCACGCAGGATAGCGGACCATGCGTTGTCGATCAAGGAGAAGCTCGAAGCTCAACTCACAGAGTGGGGTACGATGCTGGCTGGACTTGGCTTGGAACCACCGCCGAAGCGACACTCGCCGCGCGCACGGAAATCTATCATCAAGCAGAGAATGAGCTTCCACTCCAACAGGCCGAGCCCTTCACAGCGACGGCTGCGCGACATTGCTAGGGATGTGGAGGAATTGGGACACATCTCGGAGAACAAGTCGTATCCACGGAAGTCGATGAAGTAAGTTACTCTGAAACACTTGCTACAAACATCACTAACATTTCAAAGCCCTGAACAAATACTTGCGTTATGCTCAGAAGCTGATGAGGCTGCCTCTCCGGAGCTTGGCCCTCCCCCCATGTCGCATTTCATCGACGAGGACCCAGTCAAGATGGATTCTCCGACTCGGGCACCCGAACCTAGTCCACCGAGGAGCAAGATGCAACCGCCCGTTCAGTTGCAGTCACTCGGAGCCACACCCTCAAAGAATAGGCCAGCATTCCCGGAGAAGAAGGCCAGTGTGTTATCGAACCCCACCGTGCCAGAACCTGCTTCCCCTGTTGCCGAATCGCCAATCCCGAAGATCCCTCAAGACCTACGGCCAACGAAGACTCCCGCTTCTCAGACCAGTAAGACCGGCTCAAAACGGAAGTTTGCAGCGCGAGACGAGAACGATCTGCCCCCTATCCGAATTTCAAGCAAGGAGAATCAACCAGCCAAATCAGTGTCCGAGAAGGGTTCCGTCCTCGGAAAGGCTGAAGGCAAGACACTGAAAGAGCTTGCTAGCATAAGGAAGGAGGCACGGGAACGTGCAATGGCTGTTCCGTCTTCAAGGAAGCCATTGTCAAACAAGAGCACGAATAACGATGTCAGCTCCCCGAAGAAAGCAAAGGAGGTTACCAAGGACGAGATCACTGCAGCCAAGGCTGATGCGAAGCCGAAGCCCAACAACAAGCCGAAGACAGTTCAGGATCGGCCTAGGGTGAAATCAAAGGCCACGAGCGTGATTGAAATCCCGGTGCCATCAGGGCCTCGCAACGACGTCCAGCCCAGCGTTGCTGAGCTCGCAGCACCTGTTGCAGACCCCGTGCTGTTGCTGCCACCGTCACCAGGACCAGCACTCTCATCAGAGGAGCCAAGAGGCGATACACCACCCCCAGCACATATTTCCTCAAGTGGTGAGACGTCAAGAGCCAGCCGACGCAATAGAACCGCAGTCAGCTATGCGGAACCCAATCTGAGGGATAAGATGCGAAGGCCGAGCAAGCAGCTCTTCGATGCTGTTTCTGGAGAGACGTACACCCGCCGGACGAGCCAGTCGCAGCCGAAGCGCGAGTCTGACTTTACAGAAGACGCATCATCAATGTCGATCAGCCGAGCGCAAATGTTTGAAGCCGAGATGGGCTTGGGTAGTCCCCTGGCCAGCAAGAGCACAGCGAATGGCGCGCAAAGTCGATCTGCCTCGACCGAGGAACCTATCAAATCCAGCGACCATACCAAGGACGAAAGCAGCAGCTTCGACAGCGATGTGTATGACTTTCACGACTCATCGCCTCAGACTGATAAGGCTCCGGCACCTGCAAAAGGAAGACGCGGGTCAAAAGCGTCTCGCCGTCACTCAGAGGCAGTGGATGCGGATGAAGCATATATACCAGGGGAGAGGACGTCGACAAGGCGAAGGAGCATGATGCTGTAACGTGCCTCCACGTTAGGCTTTGACGATGATTGACGGTGAACAACGGAGTTCAATTGGCGTTTTCTGCGACTTCGCAAGCATACTTGTTCTGGGATTGTTTTCCGCCTCATGTCAATAAGATACCAAGCGATAGAGCTCCTCATACTTTTATTTACATATTTCTTCTTGTAACTTCGCTGTCATGCTGCTCATAAGCGGGGCTTTCGCCTCAGAGGCGCAGGCTATATCTAAGTTCAATTCTTCCACGGCAAATCCGCATCCCGTGCTCCCTCGCCACCCTCGGCGTGTCCTTCATGATGCGCCAGTTGGCTCAACGGGTTTCGTGTACGTCACCTTCTCGACTGCGACATTCTCATTGCCGTTCTCGTCCGTCCGTAATTGATAGACGTACAGTGTCAGTGAGATACCTTGCACCTGTTGGCCCATGGTTAGCTGCTGCGCATTCTGCTTCGTGGAGGTGATCTTACATCCATCAGACAGAAGCTGGGCGTCGGCTCCTCTCCGTCCTTGCCATTCCAACCGTTGATGAAGGCGCCCGTGGCGCTACCTGGGTTCACAAAGAACTTGTCCATGTACTCGAAGGCGTCGAAGCGGTGTGTGCCGCCGCAGCAGAGGACGTCGACGTCGAGACGGTTGGCTTCGGCGAGGAGCAGGTCGGGCTCGTTAGAGACGAGTGTGAAGCCTTCGAGGAAGCCGATGCGGATACTGCCGTGCGTCACAACCTGTGTGAGAGGGAGGGAAGTCGCCTCGACATCGTAACGGCCTTTGACAATCTTGAGGTCTGGTGTGATGGAGCGAAGGTACTCGTAGGTTTGCTTGTCTGTGAGGTTGCCGAGGCACAGCGTTTGTCCAATCTTGCCCGGAGCAAGGAGCTTCTTGAACTATAGGCGACTGAGGTGAGCTTGAGCCTTTACGCGCAAGGGCATGCCAACCAACCTTGGGAGGGATGTCGAGGGCGCGGTCTGGGATGTGGATGTCGCCGATGACGAGGATGAGGAACGCCATGATTGCGCAGTAGCCGATGCGAGGTTGGAAGGGACGGGAGAGAAAATGATTCGATAGGCAAAGCCTCTCTCTGTCCTGCGTTGACTCGTGTTCCAGACAGCAGACACTGAAGCGAGGAGAGGGCAAGATGCGACCAGACCGTTGAGGGAGCTCGTCGTAGGCTGCACCGCACCGCAGCCCGTCCGAAGCTCTCAGCACCTACGACAACAGGCGGCTGGACAGCCAAAGTACCTCTCCATACGTTTTCAGCGGCAAAGGTACCCGTGGGCTCCAGCGTCGTCATAACGGGTCTAGCGCCCTTGACGGTGGAGCGAGGTCGCTTATCGCAGTGGAGGGGTGGCAGCGATAAGCCTCGCTCGACCGAAATTCTGCAAAAATTTGGGCCACTGGAAACCCGCTCCAACTTTTGGCGGCGGGCTCACAGGCTGGGCTTCTTTTACACCGACAAGACTGGAAGACTCCGACGTCGAAAGCCTGCAGCTCACAATGTCGGAACCGACTCTGGCCGAGAGGCTGGACAAGATCAAGTCTCCTGGACTGCAGAGTCAACAGAGAGTCAGTTCACATCGATTCGTACAATGTTCGTCCGCGAGACATGTCTTTGGCTAACCAGATGCTGCAGAGTGCCGTTGTTCTTCAAGCTGTCGAATCGACCCTCAAGGAGCAGAACACTCCTCAGTCACCGACAGGATACTTCGCTGCTCTTCTCGCCCTTCTTCAGCAAGCCAACAGCAATGGCAAAGTCAATATTGACCTGACCACCCCGGTCATCTACCTTCTCGACATCGTCACCCCATACGCCCCGCAGCCTCTCCTCCGCACACAGTTCACTCAGATCCTGACTCTGATTGCACCGGTTCTTCTGATGCAAGATGCTGAAGCAATTCTCCTCAGATCATCTATCGGATGTCTCGAGTCGCTTCTGCTCGCTCAGGATTCAGCATCATGGGAGCTCGGCGTCGCACAGATTGGTCCTCGACGCGCCGTGGCCGGCCTGCTCAACCTGGCTCTCGACCCTCGTCCGAAAGTTCGCAAGCGCTCACAGGATGCTCTGAAGAAGGTTCTCAAGAATCCACCACCAAGTCCCTCTCTCGATCATCCGGCGGCCGACCTCTGTGCGCAGACGGCCACCAAGCACCTCGAGGAGATCGCTGCGCAGGCACAAAAGGGCAAGAAGGCCGATGCTGCCCACGATCCGGCACTCATGCATGCCCTTCAGCTCATCAAGACCATCGCCGCGGCGAGTGGCGGCTGGCCGAGCAAGAAGATTGAATCTCTATGCGAGCTCCTGCTCAGCATCGCCAAGTCTGGAAACGAGTACATGACCATGGCGGCGTTCGACATTTTCGAAGTCATCTTCGAGGGCATGACTGATGAGGTTTCGTCTGCAAAGCTTCCTCGGCTGATGGAGATCATTTCAGAGCTGCGCCCTGCCGCCAACGACACTCAGCTCGTGCCCCCGTGGCTCGCCATCCTCTCCCGAGGTTATGATGTGTCCGCACAGATCGAACCCGATGAGACTTTCCAGAATCTGCCGGAACTCTTCTCCATGGTCGCGCAATTCCTTCAATCACCCGCAGAAAACATTCGCATCTCGGCCGCAGAGTGTCTCGTCTCGTTCGTCGCAAACTGTATTCCCAAGACAGTCATCGTGGATCCTTCAATTTACGACCAGAAAATCCTCGAGAAGCTTGCCAAGACTTCAGAGGCCCTTCTCACCGTCCAATACCAGGCGGCATGGATGCAAACATTCGGTGTCTTGGGCGCCATGTTTGACGCTCTGCGCTGGCAGTCCTACCCGATCCTTCTCGGAGTTACCAAGACCATTGGCGATCTTCGCGAGAGTTCGTCCTTCCAGAGCAAGAAGGACGCCGACGAGGTCATCGGCAAGGCCATTCGCGCCATGGGCCCTGAGGCCGTGCTCAACGTTCTCCCGCTGAACCTTGCTAAGCCTGCCAAGGGTCAGCCCGGCCGCGCATGGATGTTCCCCATCCTTCGAGACTTCACCAGCAACACCAACCTCGCCCACTTCAAGTCTGAGATGGTTCCGCTCAGCGAGTTGATGTTCCAGAGAGTGTTAAACCATGGACAGGCTGAGAAGACGATGGAGGTCAAGATCTACGAAACTCTAGTACAGCAAATCTGGTCGATCCTTCCAGGCTACTGCGACCTGCCCCTGGATCTCACCGAGGCATTTGATCAGCAGTTTGCTGAGATGATCGCGAACCTACTTTACAAGCAAGTTGACTTGCGCTTGGATGTATGCAGGGCCCTTAAGACCCTCATCGAATCGAACAAGGTCATTGCGGAGATCGACGACGCCGAGGAGGAAGACCTTCTTCTCCAGAGCCGTGTGACCCGTGAGTCAGCACGCAAGAACCTTAAGTTCCTTGGGGGATACGCCGGCAACATGCTGGCGGTGCTTTTCAACGTATACACTCAAACCCTCCCTGGCAGTAGAGGTGCTATTTTGCAAACCATCAATACTTTCCTCAGCATCACACCTTCACAAGAGATCATCGACACATTCGATCGTGTCAGCAAGATGCTAGCACCTGAGCTTGCTAAGCCCGCGTCGGAGAAGAAGGAGAATGGACCGAAGAAGGATCAGCATATGCCCTCGACAGCACAGACGTTGATGGATCTGGTCATCACCATCTCCGTCTACCTGCCACGCGAGAGCTTCTCTGCACTCTTCGAGATCGCTTCCATCATCATCACCAAGCAAGAAGAGCCTCAGCTTCAGAAGAAGGCCTACAAGCTCATCCCTCGCCTGGCAGATTCTGAACTCGGCAGGCTCGCACTCAGGGAGCGCAGCACTGAGCTGCAGAATCTGATTGTCTCAAGTTCAGAGAAGATTTCTGCACCAGCTCGCCGTGACAGGCTGGCTGCCATCATTGCCATGCTCCCTTTTGTGCCTGATGACTCACTTCACTTCATCCCAGCCGTTCTCAGCGAGGTGGTTATCTCCTGCAAAGAGAACAACGAGCGTGCTCGCGAGACAGCTTATAATTTGCTCGTAAAGATGGGTCTACGCATGATCGAGGCTAATGGTTCAATGATCGATAACACAAAGGTGGCGCACATGCCTGCAGATGCACCGAACGGAGTCGCCAGCATTGAGGAATACATCACTATGGTCAGCGCTGGTCTGGCCGGTAGCACACCTCACATGATCTCCGCATCTATCACTGCCATCAGCCGATTACTTTACGAGTTCCGCAGCTCACTGAGCGAGCAGACTCTAGCTGACTTGGTCCAGACCATGGACCTATTCCTGACATCAAATAACCGCGAGATTGTCAAGAGCTGCCTCGGCTTTGTCAAAGTCTGTGTCATCAGCCTACCCGTCGAGCTCATGCTTCCCCGTCTGTCGACCCTTGTGCCCAACCTTGTGACTTGGAGCTCAGAGCACAAGGGCCATTTCCGCGCCAAGGTCAAGCACATCCTCGAGCGCATGGTCCGCCGCTTCGGTTATGACAACATCTACCAGCACGCTCCCGAAGATGGCAAGAAGATCATTGCGAATATTCGCAAGGTCCGCGATCAGGCCAAGAAGAAGAAGGAGAATGCTCGGGCTAGACATGGCGATAGCGACGACGAAGCGGATGGCGCGAACGGCAAGCGTCAATTCGAGAATGAGTATGACCAGGCGTTATATAGCAGCGATTCGGACGATGCGGATGGATCCGACGATGACGTCTCTTTCAAGCCGAAGAGGGCGCAGAAGGGCAGCAACACATACATCATCGAGGACGAAGATGAACCACTCGACTTGCTCGACAAGACCGCACTCGCCAACATCTCTTCCACGAAACCCATGAAGCAGCGCAAACCGACAAAGACAAAGGCCAAGACCGACCTTGACGGGAAGCTGATCCTCAAGGATAGTGACGACGAGATGGATGTCGACGACGGATCTGGTGCTGTGAACCCAGAAGATACAGGTGTCGGCGCTTACGTCGCGGCCCTCAAGGGTAAGGATGTCGCGAAGCGCGGAAGAGGCGGCAAGCTCAAGTTCTCGAACCGCAAGGGCGGTGATGACGAAGACGAGGAGATGGACGAGGAGGCCATCGCGGCTGTGAAGAACAACATGAGCCCCGGACGGGATCGCGGAGGCGTCAGGGGGCGAGGAGGTTTCAGGGGACGTGGTCGCGGTGGCGGCGGCGGTCGTGGTGCGAAGAGCGGCAAAGGCGGAATTGCTGCCGGAAGACGAGGCCTGGGTATCGAGAAGAGGCACGGCCCATCTGGAGTGGGCAAGGGAAAGAGGGGACGTAACTAGGAAAAGCTTTTTGAGTGTTACATACCCCCTTCGACGAAATTCACGTTCACATCAATATCTCGATCCAAAATCTCTCAGCGTTTGATAACTTGGTACCATGTGTCCACCGTCTATGCAATGAGTTCTCTCAGAACGACGTGAAGAAGCCAACACGTGCAACCCTTGCTGTTCCTTGCACAACAAGATGATGAGGCAACCACGCTCCCGTTGTATAAGGGTATCAATAAGTGTCCTCCTTTGGAAGATCCACAATAACCGCCTGCAAAATATATAGAAATCATGAGAAACACGTATGAAAGTAGGGAATCCTAATTCGTGATCCAATGCCAAATTATTCAGTCGTAACTTGTGAGTTCCTTCTCACTCCGTGTCGTTCAGAAGCTGACACTGATGCACGCCGATCCTGCTATTCAAGCACGATCGGACTGTGGGAATGGCGTCCCAGCCGCCGGTCCTCAGGTCGGTACCGATAGCCTGGGTCTTGCGTTCGCCCTGTCAGGTGCGGTGGTGCATGACCGAGAGGCTCGTCTGGATAGTAGAGCCTATGCTCATCGTGTCTACGACGGGTCAGCAAGGTTCAGCCATGCTGCCCATGAGCGGCCCAGGCTGATCTTCAGATCCCAGCTTACTCACGGGTCATAAGGCGTCTGGTGATAAGCCCTCGGTCTGCTCTGACGTACGTGACGAAAGACTGGTTGCGGCTCAAGGCGATCAAACGCGATGCCAGGTGGTTGCCCAAAAGCCGAAGTGTGATCCAAGGTGTGATATGCAAGCTGCGGGTCATTGTACGTAGGACGGTCCAGAGGCTGGAGTGGGCTGGACGAGATCGGTATGACTTCTACACCTGGCTCTTCACGAAGCCGGTGGCCTTCTTCCCGAGACACAACACGATCAGCCTCAACATATGAAGGCGCCGCACGTCGTATCTCAATGAATCCGGGATCAGGGGGCACTGATCTTGACCCGTCAGGGTGCAATGGGACCTTCTGAAGGAACCCGCCCACGTCCTCCATGTAGAAGTCATCATGTCGGCGTGCGGCATGGGGGGGTTCCTGGAACGTTCGCTTGGCTGGACGGTCATCTCTTACGAATTCCGTTTCACGCGGTCTGGTACGGACCTGTGGAAGTAATGGTTCGCCAAAATCATGCCTGGAAATGGGAATAGGACGTTGCGAGTGAGGACGCTGAGACCCAGACGCAACTCGACGGGATACCTGTATAAAACCACCTGGAAACTGTGAGCTTTGCAAGCTCTGGTCGCTAATCACACGGCCATGCGGAGGGTCATGGATGCCAGCAGCTGTCCGGTAAGCTGGCATCGCGTCCACCTGTGGATTGGAAACTGAATAAGGTGGCAAGCGAGCGTAGCTTCCAGGTCCCGGGCTAAAGGAAGGGACATCGCCCGCGAGGTACGGTTGTGTAGCGCTAGGCGAGGCTGGTTCAATGGAGCGGACCAGGAGATCTTTGAATCGATCCTGAAGGGGCGGCGAAGCTCGCTGCGGAGGGGGGAAGTGGCCGGTGTCCGTGAAGGGTGTATTTCCCGAAGATGGCCCTTCACGAAAGACTGGGTTTGGCCTTGATGCCGAGGCCTCGGCTTCATGAGTACCTATGAGGAAAGGCCGAGATGGATGTACAGCATCCTCGTCTCGTCTCTCGGTCGGCTCTCCGAATCTACTCTCTGGAACCAGGTGCCGAGCTGGGCTTGACGGCTGACCACCGTCGGTATGTGGTTGATTTCCGTGATTGGCGGACCCCGATGCAGGATGTGCTGCCAGCTGCTGGTGGCCGGCGCGGTTGCGCTGGATAGCTTCTTGCCATGCACGATACCTCTTGAAGCCGCGCTGTTCCTTCTTACCTGAAGCCCGTGCATGCGGGAGCGCCTGTGCATCCTTCATTGTTCGTGCATGCCGATGTGGCTGGGATTGCATCCCCACGGTAGGCCCGGGCTGCTTTCGCAGGCCACTGGAAATGACACCAACCTCGGGGGGAGGAACGATCTCGACGCTGGAATCTGACAGCGACGAGGATACGTCTGCGTCATCGTCGTCTTCTTCTTCATCGTCCTCAGAATCTGAGATGACAACAACCTCTTGGAGGATCTCATCGAGCTGGTCGCGCCCTGTTTCCTCATCTCCCCGCCACTTGACGAGAATGTCTAAGCATAGAGGCTCGACGACGCGCCTGGCATTGACCCACGTTGTCTCCTTCCGCAAATCATCGTATCTGGTATGGACATGGCGAATATGCGCAAGCACAGCCAGCTGCACTCTACGCGCAAGCGTGACATCTGCTGAGAGGCCGACGGGCTTCTCACCCTTGCGGCTCGTCGCGCTCTGTAGAAAGTATCGTCAGTCTATCTTCACTTCACTGGGGTGTTTGCATACCAGATCAAACGCGTGCTCTATAATTATTTGCCGATCCGTGTTCGGAATCCTCGGGAATAAGTCGCGGATGGCGGCATCGACCTGGGTGTTGTACTGCGTCTGTGATTGCGGGATCGGTTCCGGTACTCCAGTAGGCACAGAAAGATCTACTGGAAACACGTCGAGCTGTGCCTTCGCTTCCTCGACGATGCTCTGCCTGATGTGATGCCCTATGCGATGGACCTGGTGGCTAAGTGAGCTAGATGAGGTGTCTTTGAGATTCTGTAAAGGGTTAGCGAGAAGCGATATGCCATACTTGGCGAGTGGCTCTACCGAGACGATGAAGATCATCGCGTCCTTTTCGCGTGATAATTCTTTGCATGCTGTGGTGAGCTGAGGATTTCCTGTAGGAACAAAATCGAAGCCTGGGGGCGGGTTTTTGTCTGTAGTAATCTGAACACATGATGAGCCTTGAACACTTGCTCCAGGTCAAGAATGTACCTTGAACTCTAGCTTCTTTTTCTTGTCTTTGTTTTCCATTATCTCGAAGTAAGTCTTGTGCTTCAGCTTCGGGACGGTAGGCTTGGCTACGAGTCCAGCAGGCAGGGGTGCCTTGTGGTCAAAAAGCAGTCTTTGTGCCTTCTTGTGACGCTCTTTTGCCGACGAGCTTGCAGCCACCGGGGCGCTTCTCCTCGAGCTCCCCATGATGGCAGGCGTGTTATAACAGACACAACATGCTTGTCACCAAGTGGTCCTGGACCTCACAAGGAGGACAAGTGAGGCAATGTCAGGAGAAGCAGACGCAGAAGTCGCTGTACCACAATGTGAAGGGTCTACGATTGACCGCTGGTGCCGACCTATCAAAGCGACGAGAGCCTGAAGAAGCCTGAGGTGGTCGGGCATCAGCGAGCTGCAGCAGTGCACTGCAGCATGGCAGCCAGGGATGTACGGTGCTTGGCAGACTGCTGTGTGGTGCGATGAATGACAGCAATGTGACAGACTGATGTGTCTCTAACTTGGGAGTCGAGGGAAGAAGCCAGTCCAGCGGTTTCTTACAGATGCGAAGTTGATAAGTTCACCTGGCGACAGCAGCCCTCGCGCGTGGTGGGCAGTAAGTAAGGCGTGAAGTCACGATGGGTCGCCTCGCCGGTTCTTTGTTCTTCCGCTCCGAGCAGTGGACGCAAGGCAACCAACTTATCATCTTGTTGACCGCCATTTGAAGCAACAAATTGTGAGAAGGTGGGCACAATGACGGGCTGACCGATCGATCGATGATTACATAGCTTCGAGTTTCTCCGGGTAGATCCAGTACGGGTGTTCTCATTATGCTGCTTCTGCGCAGACCAAAGGAGGTTGCAGAAGCGTCTCACAGAAGACGGTCGATATCGGTGTTATAGGGTAGGTAGTACTGTCATGTGTTCTCTACTATAGGAGATGGTAATTAATGGCAGCGCCCCGTTGTTGCGCGGTATTGGTATGACCGGATCCTTGTTGTATGTTGTAATGGTTGGATTACCTCGGAATTCCGTCCTCTGATGGTATTGGCCACTGTTCAACGCTACATATGTGCCCAAGAGCGATATTAAATAGGTAGATATGACGGGGGTCACCTCAATCACCATCATCGAATTGACATGCCCCTCTGGCCTGAAAAGCGTATTGGCATGAGCAAAGACAGCCACACATGTTGCTTCCTGCTAGCAGCCTCGAAACCTCTTGCGCGTCGTGTAGGCCGATACCTTACTCTGTACTCCGTACACTGAGACGGAAGACGTTTGTTTGTTTGTCGGACGGAGCCACAGTGGCGTGGTCCCAGTGTTGGCATGGTGTCGATCTCCAACGATAAAAATAGAACCCCCTGACACCTATAACCTTTGGCGATCGGACTGCGAATGGATCATTGACTTCGAGGGTCGAGTAGCTCAAACTCTGCCACTTTTTGGAGACACCAAAGACTGGGACACGAGACAAATGTGAAATCACGATCATTCTCAAAAGGACAGTTTCAAGCTAGGCTCGCCTCCGCTCGTGAAGCCTGCGAGCCCGGACAAGCCGAAGTACCCGTGCAGTTCGCTTTCAGATCATTCGTTACATTTATGTTTACGGAGACGTTTCACATTACATCAGGGACGACGTCCAATAGAGAGAGTTGCACTAGAAACACGTTCACACGAGACGGATAGGAAAGCTATGTCGAGTCATAAAGTTAGCTAATTCGAGCACAA
Source organism: Sarocladiaceae sp. R1802 (assembly GCA_023628655.1). Taxonomy (NCBI): domain Eukaryota; kingdom Fungi; phylum Ascomycota; class Sordariomycetes; order Hypocreales; family Sarocladiaceae; species Sarocladiaceae sp. R1802. The sequence goes on from JAMAKF010000019.1 coordinate 639,638, forward strand.
TGGGTCTTGCCCAGGTCTTGATAGGAATGTCGGCCGGACATTACAGGCTTGATGACTCGTAGTTTGAAAAGAGTTGGATGTCCATACCTCATCTCGGCTGTGCACAGGTGATGGCGGTGGCCACATCAGCTCAGCACTGCCACAATAGGGAGATTGCTATCATATCACGTGAAGTGTCACGTGATCTTTAGTCACACTCCCTGCTGCCTGATTGGCTCATCACTCGCTGCACAGCCTCCGGAGAAAGACGCTCCTTCCACACTTGGTGGCACGCCCAGTCCCAGTGCTGTCCAAGGTCCCAGCGTTCAGGAGAATTGAAACCTCCGAGTGAGCAGGTTTGACTTTCGGACCCCGTAAAGTTGGCAATATAACGCCAGGACTGAGCAATTTGAACGCAGTCTGATATACTTCTTGACCCCTTTCCTGGCCTGGCATTGAGCAACTATACGTCGCCTGAGTAGCATCGCCGTTCGATGCCGACAGTATCTGGACATGTCGCTAACCTGATCGCGTGCACATATCGTCCATGATCATTAAGCGGCCTCGCGGCCTCTGTCGTCGTGCATTCGTCACCTAACTGGAGCCCCGCCCTGTGATGACAACCTTGCACCATGTTGATGCCGCCATGGGCACCTGTTCTCGGTAAGGCTGGTGTTGCTGCTGTGGTTCGATATGCCTCGCGGAGGAAGGTGGACAGTGTAATAAGTGTTATCATGGCCCTGTACCCGGGCGTCGTCATCCTGAGGCACAGGTCTGACTGGTTTGGGCATGGTGGCTCCATGCACCCCTCTACGGGTACGCGGCTTCAAGCCATGCTGGCCGTGAGTTGGTGTGACTTATTGGTCGGCCGGGGTCCCTCTGGGTGAAGTAGCCGTGGATGGAGTGCAGCCAAAGCCAGGCGCAGTGATGGGATTCGAGCGAGCTGACGCGTCCTCCCCCTCCTTCCTGGACCGTATCCCTGTTTCTGCCCTCCCCGGCGCCGCCTAGACTACGCGCTGTTGTCACCTGTCTCCATTCACCCACGGCGCATTCATGTTGCTGCGCAGTGGCTCTGCATCACTGGTCCCACCCAAGACAGACATCCGCCCTGATTCCCTGGTGGACTCCCTGTAACGGGCGCTGTTATTCTACCGCAGACCACACCAGGACCACTGAGAAGCAACGGTCATCCCCCAGGCCGGAGCACTGCGCTTGGCTTATCGCTGACAGTGGCCTGTAGCACGTTGTTCAGGCACTTCATGTCCGCGGCTCCCGGGGTCGCTCCTTTTGACGACCCACTACTTCCCTCGTTAGGTCTCGCCGCTTGCTCCTGCTGCTGCCCACACACCCAATCCTGCCCAGGCATCCATCCCATTCCATTCATAGCCATTTGGCTCCCCCAGGCTGTCTTGTCCGCCTCGCTGTTTCTCCTCTCGACCATCATCTGTTGTCCCTGCCAACTTTCTCTCCCGTCCGACGAACTCAAGCCATTTGTTCGTCCTCCATCAACATAATCATCACCACTACGCATCAGACACTCGCGCTCGCCGTCATCTATCGACACTCATAAGCATTCCGCTGCGCAGTCCTTCAATCGCCAGGCGCCCGGCTTGTAGCCATTGACCTCCACCGACCTGTTTGCTACTATTCGCCCATCATGTCAGCCTCGGGTCAGAACAACGTCGACTTCGACAATCTGATCGATTTCGGCGAATATGATGCCGTCTCTAACTACCAATCTCCCTCCTTGTCTCCCAACACTGCTTCCAAGCCTACTTTCGCCAGCCCCATCACTACTGCTGTCACGACGCCAAGTGTATCCTCGACTCAGCAAGCCATGAGTGGCCCGAGCCACAACTACGAGCAGTACCGCCAACAAACTGGCTTTGTTCCTGGCGCCATCGCCAACACGATGGCCGTGAACCAGACCAACAACACAGGGTACCAGGACTACAACAGCCTAAGCTACCTCTCCAGCTTCACTCCTGAGGACAACCTTTTCGACTTCAACACATCTCCCTCACAGGTTACGCTGGGTGGATCCGACCTTGAAATGGATTTTGAGTCCCCTTCGGATGCTCAGAACTTCCTCTCGACTGTCAATCCCAGTAGCATTGAGCAAGATGCCACTGCCATGGCATCGCCTGCTTCCGCACACACTCAGACCAGCAACGTCGGCCGCCTCTGGCCTGGTGCACATTCTCAGGCCGCCATGGCCAAGGCACAAGCACAGCAGCGCCAGCAAATGATGCAGCAACAACAGCAGCAGCAGCGCCAATCCAGCCAACAGCCTCAGAAGCCCCGCGGAAAGGCTCCTCAGCAGACCGACCCTCTTGTTGAGCAGAAGATCACTCAACTTCTGAACTCCATGCGTGCTAAGCCCGCCGATGCCGACGCTTTGAACCAGGCCAACTTGGGCAACCTGCCTCGTGCCAAGAAAGAAGATGACGAGATGGACGAGGATGAGCGCCTGCTCGCCAGTGAAGAGGGCAAGAAGCTTAGCAGCAAGGAGAGACGGCAACTTCGCAATAAGGTTTCCGCCAGAGCTTTCCGCTCACGCCGCAAGGGTATGTTCCTCTCCAACCTTCAGCAATTTGTGGACCTCGATTAACACATCTAGAATACATCACCCAGCTTGAGAGCGAGATTGCTGCCAAGGTGAACGAGAATGGCGAGCTGAGGGTTCAGAACCGCGCTTTGGTAGACGAGAACAAGCGCCTGCAGGAGCTCACCCGCATGCTGCTCTCTTCATCATCTTTCTCTACCTTCCTCGATGACCTCAGCACTAACCCTGCCGCGCTTCCCCAGGCTCCTCAGCAAATTAAGGTTGAGGAGCCGCAGCAGCAGCAGCAACAACAACGCCAACTACCCAAGGACGTCAACGCTTTTGGAGCTCAGCCTTCTCAACAGCAGATTGGCATGGCAATGATCCCGGAGCAAACGATGGACTTCTCCATGCTCAGCCTTGACAATAACTTCAACTTCCAACCACAGGTCTTTGTCGTTGACACTCCTGAGATCCCAGCACCCATTGACACTGCCGCCCTCTCTGGCAAGGCCTCCAACTTCGTTGAGGAGACCTTTGAGACCGAGGAGAAGCTTGACGTGCCGGTCATTGAGCATCCTGTGGAGGCTCCCAAGGCATCTGTCGTCGCCCCATCCGACCCTGAGTTTGAGTCGGATCCCGATTTCGCCCTCTTCCACTCCGAACCAGTCGCCACCGACTCAACGAACGAGGTGAACGTCACGGTCAATTTGACCAACCCTGACGTGTTCAGCGGCATCACCTCTGAGAAGGGGCCTTCCCAATACGCACTGGTTGACGCTACCGAGGAAGAAGCCAATGCTGTCTCCGCCATTCTCCGTGTCCAACGCATTAGCGACGATCTCGAGTCTCTGACCTCGAGGTTGGAACTCTTCACTATGGATCTCTAAACGGATCGAAGCTATGAGCAACGTGGCTCACACCACGAATTTACCCTGGCTCGCATTGTACATGCCACACAGCATTTCCTTCACCTCACGGCGTTTCTATGGACTCACCAGCGATCTTGCTCTTTCATGACGGAGTTGGGGATCAATGGCACATTATTGGGATATTGGCTCGCACCAGAGCTTGACATGAGAGACGACATTTGGCTATCATCTTTAGGATAGGGAGCGGCTTTGTATTCATAGACTTGGCTTCACCGCCGCGCATCAAATCTATACGCAATTGAAAGAATCGTCTCCATCAATATCAACCTTTCGCTTGCCGCGTTATGTCCATCCGTAGACTCGCTTGATTGCGACCCCTATGTAATGTATCGCATGTTTGCGGAAACCAATTCTCGCCTACCTTCTCTTAGCAGAGAATTGACAGATTCTTTCAGACTTTCAGACGTTCGATCAAATACCCCCCGTGACATTAGGCGCAAGGGGTCTTCTGGCCCTCCTTGCGCAAAGCTGTCTTGTAACGCAACTCTTGACGGTAGCCGAGCCATGTGGGTAGTGACGAAATACAAGACCGTGTCTTCATGTGACTCTCGTTATGAAGGCCAAAGGGTGATCAAGAGTGCCGACTGTGGCACTATTCGGCTCAAAGCCGAACCGTTGTTGCATATGGATAGAGAGCTTTGCGGATAGTCCTCACACAATAGTAAACCATTCATCATCTCCGTCTTGTCTGTCAAAATGCTCGCCATCCATCACGCCGTGGGTATAACACTCTCCAAGTAATCTCCACTTACCGTCATCAAGCTGCCTGAGAACGAACGGAGTGCTTCCGCCACGGAATACAGCAATCTGATCACCGTCTTGCATTGCCTCAGGGCCTAGCACGTAGTAGGCATGCGCCGATGTGACCCCGAAGCGTCGGTGCCTTGATACCAGGGTTGCTTCGCGGCTCCAGCGGAAAGCGTCTCCATTCGAGGCAAGGTCAGTCACAGACCGGGGAAGCGGATGGCTCAGCTCGGATGCTTGACAGGTAAGATAAGCGGCGGCATGTGAGAGCGATTCGATTGTGGAGATGGAACGTTCACGATCGAAGCCGATACACGCGTTAGCAAGTGTCTGGACAAGAGCAAACAGCGCTGCATTCTCATGTCCGTCATCACCACCATCCCGGTACCGAGGCTCTAGAGCCATGGGTGCGGTATCAAAGCCACATATGTGTTTCCACAACGCTTCAATCGGATGTGTTCTACTCGGCCGTCGGCGATCAGTAGAGGGCAAAGTTTGTCGCACCAAGAAAGGGTGGCTGAAGAATGACCAGGAACGCCGGACAACGGTATCTAGTCTTCGTCCCGAGATGCGGAGTTCACGTGCAGCTGCGTCGATCTCGAGTAGAGGGCTGGTGTCACCACCGGCGCGGTGAGGTGTGGCCGGGGATCCGAGCATGTGAAGCGGTAGCACGCGCCAGTCAGGCACCCACGACGGCAGAACAGACTGAGGAGAGGGATCGACGAGGCTCTTCAAGTAAGTGATCTGGCAGGCAGATAAGACTCTCAGGGCATTTGGACCGCGGAGTGCTCGAATCGCAACGTCGATGTAGACATCCTCGACAGGAAGACTGTAGTCTGGAACGATCCCTGCGAGAAGACCACCGGTAAGCTGAAGGGAGAAATGCCCGAGAAAGGCATACACATGATCTCTTGGGTCCTTTGTCGAGAGCCGCCTTGCACGATGAAGCTCGTAGATGAAGCAATCGCGTTTGTAAAGTGGAGGCGGCGGCACCTCACTGGCAGCAGACATGAGCTCCTCGTCCGTCTCGGACCGCACGAAGCGGCGGTAGAGGTAAGTGATACTTGGCGTGTAGATAGAGAAGCGTGCTCGCAAATGATGGAATTCCTGGCCTAGGACAGAGCTGACGGAGTAAAGCGTGGGCCAGGATAGGACGGCTGAGGACCCCCAATAGAGCTTGGCCGAGGCGTCGGTACCGATCTCTTGAACGACCCAGATGCGGTTGAACTGCAGATGAGTTGTCAGTTTGGGGAGTGGGATGAGTACCAGAAGACGTCATGAGGTCATCTGATGAGGATTTGTCTTGTAAAACTCACCCATGCTAGCTTCGTCAGCTTCGCCAGTGGCTCCCATTCCGCAGCCGTTCTCTGCGCGAGGTCGTTCAGATGTTCCCTTCTGAACACCTCCATCCTCTTATCGTCCTTGAAGATCTCAGAAAGTCTCTCGACCGTCCTCGCGGCTTCTTCTGCTACTCCATCGTCGTCCTCACCCAGCCAAACGAGCACCTGAGCCGCTCCACGGTAGACCCTGTTCATCAGCCTCACCTGACTGCTCCTCTCGGCTACATCGACCTGGTTGATGCAGACTTGATCCGCCCATAGCCTCCGAGGAAAGTCCGCAAGTCGTAGGCGACGAAGGGCACCGTAAATAGATGTTGTAAGGGGAAGTGGAGAGCTGCCGGATGGGCTGTCAAGATATATGCTGTGAGTTCGCGTAGGCGCGCCCCAGACGTAGGAGATTGTGTCATATGGCTCGACAGCATCCAATGACTCGGTGGTCAGCACTCCAGTAAGAGGAGCATCCAGGTCAATGTTGGGATAGAGCGTCAGGATGCGGATCTTGTCCTGGTTGAGTATAGGTTGATAAGAGTAGCCATCGTCTTGGCCAGTCGATGGCCGGCATGGAGTCAGCCTGGCAGGCTCATCGACCAATGTAGACGTCCCATCCGTCATGCCTCCTGTTGCCCATGCGACTGTCGAGTGTTTCGCGCATTGAGCGAGCTTGGTGGTCCTGTGCAAGCGATAGTCGTGGCGGGACGTTGTGAGATGAAGAGGTTGGTTCGCCTTGGCCCCGCATTGTGAACGGACCGCGATCAAGCATCGCAGTTGGCACGCTGGAGACCTCAACATCCGCAACCCTAAGCTTGACATAGTGTTAGAATCACAACCGTTCCAAGACGTCTGGCTAGTGTTTGTGAAGGACGAGACTCCAATTGAGCACCTTACTGGATTTGCCAACGGCGCAGCGGTCAACAGAATGGCACGCCTGACGGGATATTGGCTAAGCCACTTCAACGGGTGGCAGTGAACCAGGGGCAGCAACGAAATACCATTTTCCCCTTACAGCTGGAATCAACAAGGACATTGACGGAATGTGGGATGATTGCTGAGCGTGACACTATCTTTCATGAAGCCAAACACTGATCAAGCAGTACACGGAGGAAATCACGGTCACAGTGAAGGCATCAAGCTGGCACAATCAAAGAGAAGTACTACTAATAGGGAGGCATTTATCAGTACCCAGCGTTCACTAACAAGGCGTCGATGTTGAAAAAGATCAAGCTCTAATCGAAATCGCTGTAAGGAGTGACATTGCATTCCAATCATGACCATCCCAAACGCCGCCGTATAAGTCTGCAACGACACAACTGTCGCCTCATGCGCGGGTATAAACCATTTCATCGCACAGCCTAGATTTCTTGCCGTATTCAGTCGATTTTGACCTCAGACGCTCTCTCGTGTGTTGACGACTCTGGCACCAGTCACGCTAATGGCGTCATCTTCGGTCCTGGCATCGTCGTGGCGGTGGAAGTCGCTCGTCACAATACCAGCACCGTTGAAGGCCGGAGGCGTACCAGGGCCATCCCTCAACTCCCAACTTCCCACGCGCTCGTGCCGCGCACCTCCCTTCGAGATAGCTACGTCCTTGTCGTCTGGCATCCTTTCAGAGCCCTTGAACCCCCCGACGACCGTAGTTCCATCGTCTTTGCCTGCCCGCTGAAGTCGGAAGCCGAAGATGAAGAAAAGCGCGAGACCGAGAATAGCCGTGAACGCCAGCGTAACAACAGCACCGATGACGCCGGCGACGGCTGGATCCAACCCACTATGTCCGGACGAGCCTCCGTCTCCGTCCTGGTGGTCAGCGCCGGTAGTGTTACACCATGCAGCATCCTCCGGCTGACAGATGCTACACCACTCGTCCGAGCTCACACCAATCTCGACCATGAGACGCGAAAAGTCAGACCATGGCAGGCCCTGCTCTGCACTACTCGAACCGAACAGCGAGGCGGCCTTGAACTCCTCATCTGCATCTGCACTAGCCCTGTAGAAGAAGCGCACTCGTAAGTCTTCGCGCTCTGGCATGTCGTACTGATCAAGCTCAACGTCGCTGATGAGCTCGAATACCATAGCAGCACCAGGTTGCGGCAATCGAGAGAATGGATCAGAGCCCTTGCTGTTGCCAGACTTGAGATTGGCGATGTGGAAAAAGCTCATGAGAGGGACGTGCGATCCGAACATCACGGTGAGCTTGTTCTGCTGTCCATTCCTGGCGATGTTGGCCAGGAATTGGGCCTCAATCTTGGCAGCGAGTGTGCGACCAGCAATAGTGTACAATGCATCGGTGTCGTCGTCCTTATCGTCTGAGTAAGGGCTAGTGAGAGCCGTCTCGAGCTCGACAGCGTTGGCCTCAAGGGTGGCGAGAGTATCATTTGCTCCATCCAGATCATTAAAAACGGTGACGTTGTGAGTGTACATGTACTTGACTAATTCGTAAATCTCATACGCTTTCCAGTAATCGGCGTAATCCGTCTCAACGAGACCCTCGAGCGGCCCAGAGTCGAAGAGCTGCTTGTAGAAGGGCAGGCTTCCAGTGAAGCTTTGTCTCATATCTTCGCTATTGACAAGAGTCTTTCCGATCTCAGCTTCACGTGCTCGACAATTCGTTGTGCCCTGTAAGCTTCTCGTTGTCAGTATGAAAGTGGCCCGTGAAGAGAAAGCAGGGAAAACCCACGAGGGATACTGCTTGTCAAGCATGGAGAAAGTCTGTATCCTAGCGTACTGGTACCCATTCAACGGATAGTCTGTGATGTTGTCGCCCTCGGGATAGTTGCGCGCAATGTCCATTCCACCAGCCTGGTCATTGTAGATGGCAGGATTACCTGGGTACATGCCTTGGAAGAAGGCTGTGGCACCTGCGGCTATCCATTCTTCAGCTTGCGACAAAGCCGTGATCTGGATATTGTCGATCGCATCTTGACTGATGTTGCGAATGGGCGCAATATCGGAATCAGACTCTTTGCTATTGACACTCAGGTATCGCGAGCGAAAAGCAGAACCTTGGCGAAACAGCTGCTGGGCACCTTCTGGGGTCAGGATAGTATCGAGGGGACCGATTTGCGGCGTTGTCTCTCCTTGGTTGACATAGGCGACGGCAGCCCAAACCCGTTGGGTTTCGGACTGTGCGACAACTTGTACCAGGGCGAACGAAGCCAAAGCAAGGGAGCGGAGCGGCGCCATAATTGCCATCGTATTAGTTCCTTTACCAAGGCAAGCTGGATTTAAGGAAACGAGCTCACGAGGCTGACAGAGTACAAAACGTGTGGAGGGGGAGAGCTCTGGAGCTATCTACGGATGGGTGGGAGCTCGATATAAGAGGAGGCATGGATCGAGAAAGGCTGCTGGAGAGCTGCAGAACCAAGCTGCGTGCCTTCCACCAGGCGGTATGCACCGAGAGGCATAGCAAAGTGATGGAAGCTTGACTTCAAGCTTCACAAGATCCGACGCTATCCCAGTTGCGGCCACGTCGGGGGACTGCCCAAGGCTGATGCTGTCATGATGCAGCGGTCAGCGAGCCAGGCGATAACGACATCAAGCAGCGCCGAGCCTCGAAATGGCGGAGAAGCACTCCGAGTGCACAGCAGTGGTCTGCAGCATGCGGCGTGGATAGACAAGGCTAGGTCAGGTGGCATGGTGTTGCATGGGTAAGCATGCATCTTTGCTGCAAGGAGAGTAGCTCGGCGAGAAGGCTGGATGCGGGGGTTTGGCAATCCAGAAGTTGGTTAAGATCAATGAATGGATCGAACCTTGACAAGCAGCACCGCACGTCGTGGTGGGTGTTGGTGGCTGAAGGCTGAAGGTGGTGGAGGGTGGGGAAGTCGTCGACGTCGGCGGTAGTGGTGGTGGTGGTTTCCAAAGCCAGGCCAGGCAGGGGTGGAGAAGGTGCTTCGACACTGGGCGAAATGTTGATAGCGAGCCAGAAGCGGGGCTTGAGTCGGATCCAGCATAACCTTGCATAAAATTGGAGAAGATGGAAATTGTGCAATCATGGGGATGCGCATGCATATGCACAACCTCGATGAAGACGTCCATGTTTCTGCAACCGGGTTCGAGAGTGCTCTGCATTTCGATTAGGAGAAGATATGGGTTTCGCAATCAGACACACTCTTAAAATTCCGATCGGGTCCTTCCTTGTCTGTGAGATTCGCGAATAAATACCTCGCTTCGTTCTTTCCTTCGAGATGTGAGACGTGGTTAGCTGCCAGCCTTTGTCATCTGCGCAATAGGCTCGCACACAATCACGACAACTTCGCAGTGCTATGAACTGAGGCTCCTATTCCAGCCTCGCTGCGGACTATGACGAGACTAAGGTAGTCCCTGCGTGCGAATGAGAAGGCACAATCAACCCCAGCATTGCAATCACCTTCGAGGTTCACAGAGCTGGAGAAGACGTGCCGAGATGAGTGTGAAGTCACCTATGTGACATTGACACTTGCTTCAGACATAGGTGAGCAAAAGTGCTCAGTGACTCGTTATCGCGTAGACTGTGCATACGGACCAGGGCCGTCACATCGATGCGACAGCAATCCAGCATGTCGTCGCGGGCAGTTGAGTCGTAAGCAGCACCACTTGCTTGGCAATAAGCGCGGTCGCGATAGTGATGAATGTGGGCACCGTCTGTTCGGATCTGCTTTGCTTGAGGCATCTAGACGACGGAAAGACGGGGCTGAGCTGTTGCGAGCATAGAGATCTTATCAATCTCGATGGGGAGACCACTGGCAGTGGCGTTGGACGGCCCCTTGCGAGTTGAGAGCTTACATGAACGCAGGTACCCCCCAGCGCCCTGTCCTACCCGTAAGAAGCGCCTCAGGCAGGAGACATCCGCTGGACGCGTGCACATGCATCGAATAACAAGCTGAGAGAAAGAAGCCTTGGCGTTGCATTACTTAACCAAGCGAGCAAAAAGGTGCCTCTAGTCTGCAATCTGCCTTTCGTCAGTTTTGGGTGCTGGATGAGCTATCAGGCAAGGCACAGTGCATGAAGGGATGCTTGTCTCAAGCGTCTGTCTTGAAATGAAAGACGGTGCTAGACTCGCTGGCAACTTCCATTCTAGGTCTCCGATGATGCGCAGGCTTGTGCACCGTATGATCGCCTAGCGCTCGCCAGGGACCCTCTGTAGCCTCTGGTGACCTGCCCCTTTTGGGCCTCAAGCCTCGCTGACAGTCCCATCGCGACCTTCTGAAGCGATCCGCTGTAGCGCATCACCCCAGCGTCTCCGCCTCTAAATTACTAGCGCTGGAATGTGGTCTTGCTTTTGCGTGCACCTTACGCCCACTCGGTCTTGATCGATGTTCTCCGTTCTCATCAGCATCGCTGCGCTATCGACTCACGTTTCCTTCAACACGAGATCTCTGAATCGAACAGCGCAACTGTTTCGAGTAGCCCTGAATTTTGCGCTCCATGGCTGCGGTGCACGCCGTGTCGTGACCGCCCGCCATGTCGACCAACGTCGTCAGCGCTTCCCCCGAATCCCAGGGTGCGATGCTCCTCCATGCACAGCATCCACCCCCGTCGTCGCATCTCAATAGCCCCGATCACGACAGCTCTTGCGACGACAAACATCAAGCCGCTACCATCTCCGACGACCAGGCAAACCGCCCACCCTCTTTTCTGCACTCCCCGCCCGATAGCAACAATGCGCCCAAGACAGATGCAAGCGACTCCGAGCTTAGTGACCTCGAAGATGAGCCTGTTCTGGATGGGACGTCTCTGCCAGTCTTGCCCGACTCGGTGCAAGAATGTCCATCTGATGCTCCCGCGGAGACCAGCCAAGAGACTGAAGACATTGGTGAAGTAGTGCCAGACCACTGGTCTGGTGCTGTCCCAGTCTTCAAGCCTACGATGCATCAGTTCAAGGACTTCCAACGATTTGTGCGTAGTGCCCTCTCTAGGCTTTTGAAAGCGTTGCTGACACTTCCTTCAGATGGCCAAGGTTGACAGCTATGGTATGAAATCCGGAATCATCAAGATCATCCCTCCTCCGGAATGGAAGGACGCTCAGCCACCACTCGATGACCTCGTCAAACAAGTTCGTGTTCGAGAGCCGATCAAGCAGGACATCATGGGCTCGAACGGCACATACCGACAAGTCAATATCCTTCACGGTCGATCGTACAATGTTCCACAATGGCGTCAGCTTTGCGAGAAGAGCGAGCACCAACCCCCTGCGAGACGAGGCGAGCGCCGTGCGAACGCCGACCAACCCAAGTCCTCTCGGGGGAAAGCTACAGCACCCAAAACGAATGAATCATTAATACCTCAGAAGCGCACTAGAGGTCGTCCGGCGAAAGGACGGGGAAGGAAAGCCAAAACACAAGACGAAGAGCGCCCCATGACACCCTTGTCTCCCAAACAAGAGCCGGCAGGCCGTCATAACGAGGCTGTGGCCTCGATCGAGAAGGAAGATGGCGGGGACATAGCTTTCGATGAGCCTGCACCTGCTCCACGCCGTATGGGCGGTATCAAGCCTCAACAGCCCAAAACGCAATCTGTCTCGGCTCGGCGCAAGTTCAGCCGTAGGGAGGGCTCTGCCATGATTGACGAGGAGGCATTCAAGGACTTTGACTACAGGCTCGACACGACTGAATACACACCTGAACGATGCGAGGAACTCGAAAGGTCATACTGGAAGACTTTGACCTACGCACAGCCACTCTATGGCGCTGACATGATGGGGACGCTTTTCGACGACCGCACCGATATTTGGAACCTTAATAAGCTGCCCAACATCTTGGATGTTTTAGGTTCTAAAGTCCCGGGCGTCAACACAGCTTACCTCTACTTGGGAATGTGGAAGGCGACTTTTGCGTGGCACCTCGAGGACGTTGATCTCTACAGTATCAACTATTTGCATTTTGGAGCACCAAAGCAGTGGTATAGCATTTCTCAAGCTGACGCAAAACGGTTCGAGAACGCTATGAAGAACATCTGGCCGGCCGATGCCAAGGCCTGTCCTCAATTCCTCCGCCATAAGGGCTTCCTCATTTCGCCGCAGCATCTCCTGCAAAACTACAATATCAAGGTCAACAAAGTGGTTTCGTATCCTGGCGAATTCGTCGTCACGTATCCCTATGGATATCATTCTGGCTACAATCTTGGCTACAATTGTGCGGAGGCCGTCAATTTCGCCCTGGAGCCATGGCTTGAGATGGGCAAAATCGCCAAGAAGTGCGAATGTGCTCAGGCGCAGGACAGCGTGTGGATTGATGTTCATGCCATTGAGCGTAAGCTTCGTGGTGAGGAAACGGAGTACGAAGAAACCGAAGACGAAGAAGAAGAAGAAGATGATGAAGACGATGAGATGTCCGGCTTGCCAACCCCGCCGGCAAGCCACGGCGTGAAGTTCAAGGATGCCTCGCGGAAGCGCAAACGTGGATCGGGAGAGAATGGCACCCGCGTCAAGAAGATCAAACTTCGCCTCAATGCCAAGGCCGAGCCGCCCTGCTGTCTTTGCCCTAACAACTATGCTGGGCTGGATCTCTTACCAACAGAGGACGGGCGCAAGGCTCACCGCACATGCGCCTTGTATATCCCGGAGACTTACATCGAGACCGAGGGAGAACAGGAGACCGTCTTCGGTGTCACTCGAGTTCACAAGGATCGCCTCGATCTGAAGTGTCTCTTCTGTCGGTCCAAGCGTGGTGCCTGCTTCCAATGCTCCCAGAAGAAGTGTGCACGTGCGTATCATGCGTCATGTGCGGCGGCGGCCGGCGTCTTTGTAGAAGAGCAGGATGTCCCAGTCTTCGCAGAGGATGGAACAGAGTACAAAGAGCAGGCTTTCGAATTCAGCTGTCGCTTCCATCGCACAAAACGAGACAAGAAAATGGACTCTCTTGTGCTCGAAGCAGACGAAAGGATTCACAAGGCAGCGGCGGAACTCAAGACTGGCGAAATGTGCCAGATGCAGCTGTATCGTGGGGAGATATTTGCTGGCATTATCGTCGAGAACAGGACTGACGAGCAGATGCTCCTTCTCGACGTCATCCCAACTGGGTACGTTTGTTGCAACATGCAGGCTTCCGAACCAATACTTACACGTTTTAGGACACGCATGGAAATTGAGTGGAAGTGGCTGCTTCTTCCAGATCCCGCTGACTATCACTTGCCCAAGGCCTCAGCCAAAGCTATACCCATGCCGGCTTCGCGGAAGGCCAAGGACCGACTGAATGCCAAACGCGCCGATGATAAGCCCCGCAAAGACGACATCTTTGGAACTGGCCTCACCTGGGGAGAGTTCAACTATGAGGAAATTTCGAACAAGGAGCAGGCCAAGGTGGACTTCGAAAAGACGGATCAGATATGGCATTACCTTGGCAAGACTTCGACAGACGCCAAAGCCCAATACACCGAGGATCCAGCAAGGCCGCGGTTTAATCCAAAAGGTAACTTTTTGGACACAGTACCGAAGCCGCATCCGAAGCCGCGCCCCGCACCGGCCTCTCGCAGTCATGTCCACCAGTACCACGGGGTGATGCCGTTTCAAACTTTCTCGCAGGCCTACCCTGGCGATGGCACAATCGGCATTCCCGCCACACAAACTGGGAAGCCATATACGTATAAGCCAAAGGCAACTGCTGCCAATACCTCTCAATTTGCGGCACAACACTTCATACCACAAAGCCACGTTGCCTCACCTTCATCGAACCCGGGAAAAGTATTCCAGAAGACAGATGTGGCACCGGGCCAGTTCACGAAGCATCAATTCGAGGTTGGCACACAATATGGTCAGATCAGTCAGTCGTCACCCGCACCTGAGCAACAGCATATGACCGCGAAGTGGCGTATTTCCGGACCAGGATCATCCTCGTCTCCTGTCGACCAAGCTCCTCCGAACCCAACGTCATATCAAGCACCTCTATCCACGCAGCATCGCACACAAGCAAGGCCGGCTTGGCAGGTTCATTCCTCTATATACCAGCGATATCCATTCTTCTACACCAATCATAACCGGTGAGTCTGTCAGATCACCCATGCCGCGAGAAAACTTTACTGACATTGAGGTAGGGATTCATCAAAATACCGAACACCTTACTCACCTACAGGCGGCTTTACCAATGGCTGGGGAGGCCAGCTGGGAGGGCACGCAATGGCGAGTCAAGGTGATTCGCGGCGGCAGTCTCAGTCTTCACCCCAAACCTCCGCGATGCAGAGGACAACGCCAGGCCAGGTGCAGACTGGTATAGCACAGCATAGCACCCTGCCGAGCAACACCCCAGCTACTTCTCAAATGTCTTCTCAGCAACTCCCACCGGCGTCGATAGGGGCATCAAAACCGCCTCCTCCACTAAAACAATCTGTGCTCGGACTCGTTGGTGCAGCGAGCACAACAGCCAAGTCTACGAAACAAGCAGTGCCTGTCCCATCTAAGCAGTCGCCGGTGCCGCTTCCACCGAACATCATGGCTGCAATGAGATCCTCGGCTGCCCCAGGACCGGCAAGAGCTGCACCAGCGCTTCCGGGCCCGGTCAACCCTGCCACGGCGGTGAGTGAGCCAAGGCAGCTTACCGCCGTGGATCTCAAGACGGGTACAAGACCACAGCAATCTTCGTCATCGCACGCGTCAAGTCCTGCCCAAACGACGAGTCATGTACCGATACCATCCTCGGTGGTGACACCCCATCAGCATGCAGCGCAGCTTGCCGGACCTGCCAGGACCGGAATGCCAATTGTGGCAGAAGTGGCGACCGCACACCCAGAAGCTGCCGACGAAGCTGGGTTACAGACTTTTCCTGATGTTCCAGCGGAGTCTATGCAATTCGTGGAGCGGTTGATGGGGAATTTACGAAGGCTATCGCAGCAGAGGGGCGCCTCAACATGATCTGCGTTGGCATCTCCGAAGCCCTGCACAAGGGACTGGCCAGCAGTACTTCCCGGACCCTTCTCCTTTCGACCGGAGTACTCTGATGTACTTGCTTACGAACACAATTTTGCTTTGAGCGCGAAGAGGCCTTGGGAACTATAGGCATGAGATTAATGAGTGATGGTTATTTGACTTTTGAGACTACGGCATTCACGGGGCGTTGGGGTTCTTGAGGTTCAATAGATATCACTGTACAATACTCACCAGTTTAGTGAACTATAAAAATGGTCTTGACGACCTTCACCATAGCATCTTTGGCACAGAGCATGCTGTAATTGATCGGTTGTGAATCATTCTGGTCTGCGGGTGGCGTAGTGCGGTGACCCAGGCACCTGGCCCAGACAGCTGCTGCCACCTGCTCCCAACGAGGGTATGAAAAGGAAGGCACGTGGGCCAGCTGCCCTGTGTCCTTGAACCAGAGGCTGCTTACTCGCCTTCCAAAATCTTTTGATTGCTTTTCTCACCCCTTACGCATCGATTCATCTCGGCACCAACCCATTCCGTTCAGACATGGCCGCGCAAACATCAGGGTCGAATGAAGAGCCCTGGTCAAGGCTTCCTGGCGAAACTGCAAAAGGCGCCATCTGGGAGCACTCTGGCCGAGTATGGACGGAGAAAGACCGCATCGAGGCCAAGGTGACCAACGAAGAGAGGTGCCAGAAGAGATACCAACGAGGAGCTCTGCTTGGCGCAGGAGGCTGGAGCAAGGTGTATAAGGTGCGAAGAGTTGCGGATGGCGAGATCTTCGCAGGGAAATCCTGCAGAACACTACACTTGTTGAGAAAGGAGGCTCAGATCCTCAAGTCTATGGACCATGTGAGTGGAGGCTTGAGAGTAGACTCGGTCATCGATGCTGACAGCAGAGGTCGCAGGAGCATATCCTAAGGTTCGTGGACTGGGAGGAGACGGTGGGAGTACCTGACGATGTTTTCCTTGTCATGGAACTCTGCATGGGAGGGACTATCCAACAGAGGATTGACTCTACAACACAAGGTCTTCCCGGGAGAGAGGTACTTGACATACTTTGGCAGGTTGCCTCTGCCCTAGAATATCTTCACTCGATGGGGCAATTCCACTCTGATGTCAAGCCGCGAAACATCATGCTGCGGAGCGTGTTGCCGCTGCATGCCGTTCTCGGAGACTGCGGGGACATCAAAGACGTGAGGAATATACCATCTAGTCGACCTCGTGGAACACCGGCGTACCTATCGCCCGAGATCCTACGCAGGAACCGCTGCTGCGGAACGAAGGACGATATGTGGGCTCTAGGGATCACCCTGCTGGGGTTGATAGGGCAATGGCCGCAGATGGACTTTACGAAGGAGGGGATGAAAAAGTACCCGAAGAAGTGTCACGATCATGTTGTTAAGTTGATGGAACTGAATCCAGGAGACGAGATCGTAGAAGGGCTGCTTGCGAGGCTGGTAGAGTGGGACCCGAGCAAGAGGATGGATGCTCTGACATGCAGGAGGAGGGCATTTGAGATGCGAGATTCCGGACGATGGAGTGATGAGAAAGTGAAGCTCAACGTGCCGGATGATTTCAAGCCAATCTCGTTTTGGTGACGATGAGAGAGAGGGAGATGAAATCTGGACGAATGATTCCTAAGGAAAGGTCATGTAGGCACGCGTGAAGTGACGATACCTGTAGCGATCGTGACAGTGGCAAGTTGCTGCTCCTTCAGAGGCCAAAATGCACTGATGGAAACCTATCGGTACGCTGGCGGCAGTGCAGTGTCTGTGGCCGTAGCGGTGCCCCACCTGGGAACAGAGCCGATGCCCGATGTCGCAATCTCACGTCCGGCGGCGCATTGCAACATCATCCAGAACCACTCTCTAAATCTGACAATTGCCTCGGGTACTGACCTCGCCAAGGATTCAGATCCAAGATATATCGAAAAGATCGTTTCTGTCCTGTTGGCGCTACATCAGCAACGCCAAGGGCTATCTTGTCGTTCATGTTGCTCACAAAGAAGCTCATCCAACCCGCCGCATCACGACTCTTCCCTTCGGCAATTCTCAAGACGGTCTCAAATCAGTCAGCGGGAACTCAATTCAGGTCGAAGATGACTTCCACTCAGAAGTTGAAGCCCGCTGCCCGCGTCTCTGGTCAAAAGCAGGATGTCTGGTATGTCTGAGAACCCGGCATTTAGCAACCGCCCTCAGGGCAGCGTCGGGGAACCTGAGTCGCTAATAGCTACCCAGGTCAATCATCAACGAGGCTGCCGCGGCCTCGCCCAAGCAGCCTATCGTGAACATGGGCCAGGGTTTCTTCGGTTACAACCCCCCTCCTTTCATCATCGACGCGGCTAAGGGCGCCCTGGACCGCGTCGAGTGCAACCAGTACTCCCCCACCAAGGGACGTCCGAGGCTGAAGAAAGCCATTGCGGATGCATACTCACCGTTTTGGGGTAAGACGATTGACCCGGAGACGGAGGTGACTATCACTACGGGAGCGAATGAGGGTGAGTTGCAAGCCACATCCCAGCAGTGAGGAGCAGGTGAGGACTGATGAGGGGCTAGGTATGTTGAGTGCCTTCATGGCCTTCATCGAGCCGGGTGACGAGGTGATCATATTCGAGCCTTTCTTCGACCAGTGAGTTTCCGAAACTTGTTTCATGCACTTCGAGAAGGCATCTGACTAATCCTACCAACAGGTACATCAGCAACATCGAGATGCCGGGAGGCAAGATCGTATACGTGCCCATGCAACCACCAGCATCAGGAGGTACACAGACCTCCTCGGCCGCCGACTGGACCATCGACTTTGATCAGCTGGAGAAGGCGATCACGCCCAAGACGAAGATGATGGTTCTAAACACGCCCCGTAAGAACACCCTATGAGAGGCTATTCATGGCACGATCTAACTGTCATTCGTTCTAGACAACCCGGTTGGAAAGGTATTCTCGAAGGAGGAGCTTCAAAAGATTGGGGACCTCTGTGTCAAGCACCAAATTATAATCCTTTCAGATGAGGTGTACGACCGCCTCTTCTACGTGCCTTTCACGAGGATTGGCACTCTATCGCCCGAGATTGCAAAGTTGACTATCACCGTTGGCTCGGCCGGCAAGAACTTCTACGCTACAGGTTGGCGCGTCGGTAAGTTATCTTAACTAGGAGACACACTCCGGCCCTTCGATCATCTCATCAGGCTGACCATCCTCGTCAGGCTGGCTGCTCGGTCCCGCCGAGCTCATCAAATACGTCTCCGCTGCCCACACCCGCATCTGCTTCTCCTCTGTCTCCCCCCTCCAAGAAGCCTGCGCCGTTGCCTTCGAGCAAGCCGACGAACACGACTTTTGGAACCAGGCCGTTCGCGAGATGAAGGGCAAGCTCAACCGTTTCAATGAGGTTTGGCGAGAGCTTGACCTACCCTACTCGGAGCCCGAGGGCGGCTACTTCGTACTCGTCAACATGGCCAAGGTCAAGGTCCCAGAAGACTACCCATTCCCGGCCCATGTCGCTAGCAGGCCGAGGGATTTCAAGCTTGCATGGTTCTTGATTCAGGAGTTGGGCGTGGCGGCGATTCCACCTACAGAGTTTTACACAGAGGGAAATGCGCACCTCGCGGAGGATTATCTGAGATTCGCGGTATGCAAGGAGGATAGCGTACTAGAAGATGCGAAGGAGCGGCTCAGGGGCCTGAAGAGATACATGTAAACCAGCCGGGCGTATTTAGAACAGAAGCCTGATGCGCTACACAGATGCTTGTTAAGAAGATCAAATGTATTGCATCGCTGTTAAAGGGGACCACAAGATCGCAGACAGGTCCGTCAAACTTGAGAGGGAATTGAGAGGAAATGAAGTACCTGATACATATACCTAACTTGTGGCTGCCTTGAGCAACACCATCTGTCCCCTCTAGCAACATCAATACAATCAGGGATCTTGGACCTCAGCACCACTAGCATCATCACACTCCTTTAGGAATCTGCAACGACTGGGTATGGCAGTATGACAACAGCCCCTGCTTGCCCATCTCACCACCGTAGCCGCTGCTCTTTCGGCCGGCGAAATAGCCGCCGACGTGAGGCAGCTCGGCCATGTTGATCCAGACAGTGCCAGCCTCGATTCGGCGAGCAATGCGCTGGGCGCGTTCCAGATCAGCTGAGTAGACAGCTGCGCCGAGGCCCGTATCGCCAGCGTTGGCACGGGCAATGACATCATCCTCATCGGACCAGGAGAGCAATGGAACAAGAGGGCCTGGCATTCGTTAGTTCGGGGTCATGCATGAACACCAAAGGGACGGGGACGCTGCTTTACCGAATTGTTCTTTCTGGACGACCATTGAGGCTTCGTCGGGTTTGGAGATGATAGTTGGAGCAACCCAGTAGCCACCATCCTTAGGTATATGGCCCCCTGAAACGATGTCGAAGCCCTGGGTCTTGCAATCTTCCAGCATGTTGCTGACTATCTCGTATTGCATACGGTTGGAAAGCGGTCCGAAGAGAGTGGGAGCTGTAGGATCCTTATTGATACTAAAGCCTGCTTCAACAATGGTGACCAGCTCCTTGAGAAATTCATCGTAAATTGACTCGTGGACGTATATGCGTTTGGTACAGACACACATCTGGCCGCCGTTGAAGAGCGATCCCGTAGCAATGAGCGCCGCTACCTTTTTGATGTCGACGTCTTCACAGACAATACCAGGGTCGTTGCCCGACATCTCCAAAGTGAGTTTCTTGCCGCTCTTCGCACAGCTCTCATGCACCTTCTTACCCGTCACGGTGGACCCCGTGAAGGTGATCTTGTCCACCCCCGGGTGAGACGTCATGGCGACGCCTAGATCACTTCCACCGTTGAGGACCTGGAGGATGCCTGGCGGGAAGAGGTCGTGAGTCAGCTCAATCGACTTGAGAACAGCATAAGGGGCGAGCGGCGAGGGCTTGAGGATGACAGCGTTGCCGGTGGCGAGCGCGGAGATGATTTTGATGTTGGAGAGGATGAGAGGGAAGTTCCAGGGGCAGATAGCGGCGACAATGCCCAGGGGCTGGTGGGTGGACAGGATGGCGATTGAGTCGTCTTCGTAGGCGACTTCATCTTCAAGGCCGACCCTGGCATAGTAGTTACACTGGCTGACGCTGTTTGTGATATCAATACCAGCGATCAAGGCCTACAAGATCAACGTTCAGCGTATTGCCATGAACGCACCGGTCACCAAAGCATATCACTCACAGATTTGCCTGTCTCCTTCATAAGGTAGCCGGCTAATTCGTCCCTATGCTCCTCCAGTCTCTCACCTAGTTTCTTGAGGAGAGCCTGGCGATGAGTGATACTTGTTCGTCCCCAGTCCAGCTGGGCATGGCGTGCAGCGGCAATAGCCTCATCAAGGTCCTCGGCGGTAGCCAACGGTGCATCCCATAAAGACTCCTCGGTTCGAGGGTCGGTGCATCGATGAGCACTTGGACTGGATCGCCGTTCGCCATTGATAATGTTGTAGAAAGCCATGGCTCGCAACTCAGAGGGTGATCACAGTGCAGGAAGTCAAGCGCGTTCGATGGGCTTAAAGATGGAGGTGCCATGCATCCAGACGTTTCATGTCTGGGTGGCCAGGGTCCGCACCCTAATAAACTTCCCCCGCACGACGAGGCCGGGACTTATCTTGGAAGCAGACGACCTTGCACGCTGTCGAAGGGCATTCAGCCGGTGTTGGTTAACATGTGCGACGAATGAATCGGGCTGAAGTGAGAAAGCCATCGGCGTGGGTTAATGCGATTCGGGCGACCAGCACTGCAAGAATCTCACATAAAACCACAGCGCCGGATGTAGCCGATAGATGAAGTGACCATATCTGAATAAGTCAAGACTTTCTCATTCATGAAGGCGAGATTCGTATTTGTGTCCGGACAAGTGCACCTCCTTGCTCAGATTGCCGGAGTCTAGCACCTGGCTTTCGCCGAACAGATATCAGCAGCTTGACATCCGCGGCCGTTTGGACAACGCACCGATCTTGAAGCCAATTCCTTTTACTGCTCGCATTTCTCCGGCGAACCCCTGACACAAGCGTATCTGCGATGTACCACACGTTCCGAGCTCGTTGCAGGACGAGCGTCAGCCGGAAGCTCGCGTCGGTACTACTTTGAATCTGGCAGGTCAATCGCCTTGGCTGGGCGCTCAGTTTGGAGCTGCGTATCGAACAATCACAGCCTGCATTGAGACTAGACAAGGGGCAGGTAAGCTCGAAGGAGGACCCTTTGGCCTCCCAGCTGGATGAGAAGAGTGACGTATCTTCAACTTGAAACTCCATCAGCATCGGCGCTGTTTCTTCTGCGATGTGGATGCTACTCGCGAAGAGCACCTTCGTTTCCGTTGCTCTCGCTGTGACTGACTTCCAATTTGTTAACATCAGGGGGTTTGCGTCCATGCGCACGGTGGCATATCCCCACTCGGGTGATCGCTGTAGGAAGAGGCAAATGGCACCGTCCGGATACTGGGCCAGTGTATGGTTCAGGATCGCAATGTGCGTGGCCTCTCTTACAGTCTTGGCATCACCCTTCTGTAATAAGTTCTTTGGAATCGCAGCCTTCGCTAGAAGCAGCAGAGTGGTGGTAGCTTCGAACCTTCGAGGGGTGATGGTTGTCAGAAGATGCTCATGCGCTTGTAGGCTCCAAGATGAGGATTCGAAGATGTCCTCATAGCTGAAATCCGACGGTAAGCACTCTGAGCCTTGAGAGCTGCACGGTTGGCACACGGCCCGGGGGCAGAACTGAGTAGGAGATTGAGCTAATAAGGGCATCCTCTCAGGATGCAGGTTGTATCGGAAGAGGAATTGCGAATCGTCTCTGGTGGAGTTGTATATCGCCTCTTGAAGCCTTCCGAATGCCTTGGCTGCCCCTTCACCATATAACATAGGCATGGCGACTTGGAAAAGGCCGAGAAGGCAGTATGCTTGATCTTCTTCGCGTGTGACTCGACGGTGGGCAGCCCACGACATGCGGGTTGCAGTGCTGTTGGTGTCCACGCAGTCTGGATCAAGGAGGGCTTTTCTGTTGATGTAGGTTCTGGCAACCAGCTCGTCACATCGCTGGATCTTGGTGCCAATGGCAGACCAGTCTCGAGCGTAGAACTCCACAAGTCGTGGTGCGAGCAGCTCCTGCAACGTCCAGCCGCGGTCGAACCACTCGCTTTCCAGGAACTGCGGAGTCCATCCTGATGCCTGGTTCGGAACGTCGGCCATGTAGACATAGCAGATATTGGCATTCGCATAGTACTGCCACATGGAATTGATAGACTCCTGCAAGACGGCCGAGCTAGATTTGTCAATGCAGCAGCTGTCGATCCATATCCAGTCGTACTTGTCATCAGCTGCCTTTTGGCACGCGCCGAGGACCTTTCCAAAGCCGATCTTCGAGCGCGCAGGATGGTTCGGAGATGCGATGTTACCTACGGCGAAGTCGTCGAAGACCACTTCCTCGGGAGTCCAACGATGCGAGAGGATCACGTAGTCGGGCGCATACTCTGGCATGAAGAGCTTGAGCTCAAGACTGGCGGTGTTGAGAAGCCTCATGATGGATTCCAAGGAGCATGTTCTGATGATCAGTTCATCTGCCTGTTGATGGGAAGCAATACGTGTTCAGCACGGCGCTGCAGACTTCAAAAGACGTGGCTCAGGTCAGCTTGGAGGCAGATGCGGCACTGCATGATTGGAGATGATCCTGATTGGTCGTGGTCAGCACGGGACCGGTGCCTAACTACGATATTAGAGGCTGTGTTCGTGAGGTCTATGCTGTGCAGAGCAAGGCGTGCCAGAGTCGTTGGCAACGTAGAGCTAGGTACGTTCCTACGGTCGGAATGATATCGAACGGCCTTGTACCTACGCGTTCGTCTCTGGTAGTCAGCACTACTTCGCAAGATGGTATCGGACCCAAGACTATCCATCCTCCTTTTGCACGCAACTGTAGCTCGTCCCACGCAGTGTGCTCTGCTGACCACCTCAGTTGGTAGCTCCCAGTAGATAGTGCGGGACATGATCGTCGTGGTAAGCACCATAGTAGCTCGATATGGACGGTTATCGCTTGAAGGTGAGGAGGCTCTGATGGTGACGGTGGTGCGCGGAGCCGGCCGATGGACCACCCCGGCACTGGCCATAGACTGCGTTGAGGTGGTTGCCAGCGGGGTCGCATCCCACTGGCTCGATCCTCGTGGGGGCTACTACACCGTGCCTCGCCTTTTGGGTTGCCCCTCCATCCCCCACCTGCCGGAGCCGTCCACTGAGGATCTTCGGATTACAGCGAGGGCTGCCACTGAAGCAAGGCCATCTCCATCACTGCAGTGGATGGCGCTGGCTTCGAGACCCTTGACCGGCCGGTTCCTATCACCACCTGCCTGTGATAAGCCGGCCGTCTCCTCCTCATGGACAGCTCTCTTCAATTCTCATACCCAACCTCTCTTCTGACACTTCGATCTGTATCCTGAGTCACTTGTCATCTCCACACTTTCTGACGCTCTGTCTCTCGGTTCCATCCACCCGTCCATCACACAACCATAAAGTGCAGTCAAGTTACTCAAGTCCCACCGTTAACAAAGTGTCTCTGTGATACCGGACGTCCTGGTCTAAGATCTCAACTCCATCCCGCCTACCGCACTTCGCCACCTCCAGCAATCCTTCGGCACCCCTCTTCACCGGGCGGCCTATTGCTTCTGTGTTATCAACCAAAGGAGCAGAATTCTCGACGTCTTCCCTGCTGCTCCGTACCTCCTTATGATCACCCTCGCTGGGGAGTGAACGCTCTCGCTGCACATTTGCGGAGCAGGACATCCGCCACCCGCAACACAGCATGGCTCCCATTGCCATCTCACCAGAGCGCGAGACTCAGCCTGAGCCACTGGCATCTCTCACCACAAAGTATGAAGATACAATCAGATTCTATCTCAATGGGACGAAGGTCGTCTTGGATGAGATCGATCCCGAAGTCACTGTGCTAGAGTATCTTCGCGGCATCGGGCTCACTGGCACCAAGCTGTAAGTACTGAACGGATGCCTTCTTCATTGAGATATATTCACCCTAAGCTTGGATTTTACTGATCGCACGTCCAGCGGCTGTGGCGAAGGTGGTTGTGGTGCTTGCACCATTGTTGTCAGTCAGTACAACCCAACGACGAAGCAAATCTACCATGCAAGCGTCAATGCTTGCCTGGCCCCTTTAGCGAGTCTGGACGGCAAGCACGTTATCACCATCGAGGGCATCGGTAACTCCAAAAGACCACACCCCACACAGGAGCGGATCGCAAAGACCAATGGCAGCCAGTGTGGTTTCTGCACGCCAGGCATTGTCATGAGCCTCTATGCTCTGCTTCGCAACAATGGATCGCCAACTAAGCACGATATCGAAGAGGCTTTTGACGGAAACTTGTGTCGGTGTACAGGATACCGATCCATCCTTGACGCTGCCAACACCTTTAGCGTAGAAGAGTCTTGTGGCAAGGCCAAAAGCAATGGAGGTGGGGGTTGCTGTATGGAGAATGGGAATGGGAAGTCTAATGGCGGCTGTTGTATGGACAAGGCCAATGTCGACTCTCCCCCGGAGAAGACCTTCAACCGCCCCGACTTCATCCCATACGACCCTGAAACAGAGCTCATCTTCCCACCAGCACTGAAGACGCATGAAATGCGTCCTCTCTCATTCGGAAACAAGCGCAAGCGTTGGTACCGGCCCATGACGCTCGACCAACTCTTGCAGATCAAAGCATCCCACCCTCAAGCCAAAGTCATTGGAGGCAGCACAGAGACGCAGATCGAAACCAAGTTCAAGGCCCTCCAGTACCCTGTGTCTGTCTACGTTGGTGATATACCGGAGCTTAGGCAGTTCGAATTCAAGGATGACCACCTCGAGATTGGTGGCAACGTCATCTTGACGGATCTCGAACATATCTGCGAGGATGCCATTAAACATTACGGACGCGCGAAGGGCCAGGTTTTCGAGGCCATGCTCAAGCAACTCAAGTTCTTCGCTGGCAGACAGATACGGAATGTTGGAACCCCGGCAGGGAACTTGGTCACAGCCTCCCCTATTTCCGATCTTAACCCTGTCTTTTGGGCTGCCAATGCCGTCTTAGTTGCCAAGTCAGCTTCGAAGGAGACCGAGATTCCAATGGCACAGTTCTTCACTGGCTATCGCAAGACGGCTCTTCCTAACGATGCTGTTATTGCCTCCATCCGGATCCCAGTGACCGCCGGGAAGGGAGAGTTCTTCCGAGCGTACAAGCAGGCGAAGCGAAAGGATGATGACATTGCCATAGTCACCGGCTCTTTGAGAGTTAAGATGGACGAGGAGGGAGTTGTTACCGAAAGCAACCTCATCTTTGGCGGAATGGCTGCTATGACGGTAGCTGCTAAGTCGGCAATGGAGTACCTGGTGGGCAAGAGACTGGCGGAGAAGGAGACCCTAGAGGGCGTCATGAGTGCTCTGGGACATGACTTCGATATGGGATTCAGCGTCCCTGGTGGTATGGCTTCCTACCGCAAGGCTCTCGCATTCGGTTTCTTCTACCGTTTCTACCATGACATTCTCACGAACATCGATGGTCAGAGCGAACATGTTGATAAGGAGGCCATCGAAGAGGTTGAGCGGGGCATTTCTCATGGCATGGTCGACGAGCAGAGTGCTGCAGCCTACGAACAGAAAGTTGTCGGCAAGGCAATGAACCATGTCGCAGCTTTGAATCACACTACAGGTGAAGCACAGTACACCGACGACATCCCACCTGCAAGGAACGAGCTGTACGCTTGTTGGGTCTTGTCCTCCAAACCTCGCGCAAAGATCTTGTCCATCGACTATTCCACCGCGCTGGACCTTCCTGGAGTGGTCGACAAAGTGGACAAAGACGACATGCCCTCGCCTGAAGCCAACAAATTCGGACCGCCAAACTTTGACGAAGTTTTCTTTGCAGAAGGAGAGGTTTTCACCGCTGGACAGCCAATCGCCCTGATGCTTGCGACATCCGCATTAAGAGCCGAGGAGGCTGCAAGAGCAGTTCAGGTGGAATATGAGGTCCTTCCGGCAGTACTGACCATCGAGGATGCAATCGAGCATGATAGCTTCCACAATGTCTTCCGAGAGGTGAAGAAAGGCGATACTGAGGATGCCTTCAAGAATTGCGATTATGTGTTCACAGGCACTGCGCGGATGGGCGGACAGGAGCACTTTTACCTGGAGACAAACGCAGCAATAGCCGTGCCAAAGCCTGAGGACGGTGTCATGGAGATCTATGCCAGCACTCAGAACGCGAACGAAACGTAAGTCATCTCATGGCACAGCCTCTTCGGACAAAGCTCACCTGTCATCTAGCCAAGCTTTCGCCGCCAGGGTATGCGATGTGGCGGCGAACAAGATCAATGTTCGGGTCAAGAGAATGGGAGGCGGCTTCGGTGGCAAGGAAAGCAGGCCCGTTGTTCTAAGCTCTTCTCTGGCTCTGGCTGCAAAGAAGACAGGACGGCCTGTGAGGTACATGCTGACCCGTGAAGAAGACATGCTCACCATGGGTCAAAGACATCCATTCCTCGGGCGGTACAAGATCGGCGTGAACAAGGACGGCAAGATCATGGCTCTTGACTGCGACCTTTTCAACAACGCAGGCTGGAGTTTCGACCTTTCGCCAGCCGTCATGGAACGTGCTGTGCTCCACGTTGACGGATGTTACCACATACCCAACATGCACATTCGCGGACGGGTTTGCAAAACCAACACCGTCTCCAACACTGCGTTCCGAGGGTTCGGTGGTCCCCAAGGAAACTTTGTCATCGAGTCATGCCTCGAGGAGGTGGCGGATCGACTAAACATGGCACCCGAGAAGCTGCGCGAGATCAACCTCTACAAGGACGATGAGCAGACTCACTTCAATCAGAGTCTGTATGACTGGCACGTACCACTCATGTTCGATCAGGTCAAGAAGGAGACGATGTATGAGTCGCGCAAAGCGATGATCAAGCAGTTTAACGAGAGGAACAAGTGGCGCAAGAGAGGCCTCGCGCTTGTTCCCACAAAGTTTGGAATCTCTTACACTGCTCTATTCCTGAACCAAGCTGGTGCACTGGTTCACATCTACCACGATGGCTCCGTCCTTGTGGCGCATGGCGGTACGGAGATGGGCCAGGGTTTACATACCAAGATGACGCAGATTGCCGCTGAGGCGCTCTCTGTTCCTCTCGACAATGTGTACATCTCAGAAACACAGACCAACACGGTTGCGAACGCTTCGCCTACGGCCGCATCCGCTTCCTCGGACTTGAACGGGTTCGCGGTCTACAATGCTTGCGAGCAACTCAACGAACGTCTGGCGCCTTACCGGGAAAAACTGGGCAAGGATGCAACCATGAAAGATATTGCACACGCTGCGTACTTTGACCGGGTGAACCTTTCGGCACAGGGCTTTTACAAGACGCCAGACATTGGCTACAAATGGGGTGAAAATAAGGGTAGGGCTTTCTTCTACTTCACCCAAGGCGTCGCGGCAGCCGAGGTTGAGATCGACACGTTGACAGGCACGTGGACATGCATCCGTGCCGATGTGAAGATGGACGTTGGACGATCTATCAACCCCGCGATCGACTACGGCCAAATCCAGGGCGCGTTCCTCCAGGGTCTCGGTCTCTTCACGATGGAGGAGTCACTCTGGCTTCGAAACGGCGCCATGGCTGGCAACCTTTTCACCCGCGGCCCGGGTGCCTACAAGATCCCCGGCTTCCGCGACATCCCGCAGGAGTTCAACGTAACACTTCTCAAAGATGTTGAATGGACGCAACTGAGGACAATCCAGCGCAGCAGAGGTGTGGGCGAGCCGCCTCTGTTCATGGGCAGTGCTGTCTTCTTCGCCATTAGAGATGCCCTGCGTGAAGGAAGGAGGGCAGAAGGAGTAGTGGCGACCGAGGGAGAGGATCAGAGTCCTGGGCTGTTGAGGCTGGAGAGCCCTGCGACAGTGGAGAGGATTCGACTTGCCTGCGAGGATGAGATCATGAAGAGGGCGCGTGTGCAAGCCAAGGATGGAGAGAAGAGCTTCTTTGTGGCCATTTGATGATGCTTGTCTCTATTGAAGATCGTCTACCATGTAACGTACATCATAATTCACCAACATCTGGCACGGCTTTATCAGGCAGTAGGAAACCACATCTCGTGCGCATGACAGGTATATAATGGAAAGTCTGACAGCAATGACAAACTGTTTGCGCTGCCACTCTTTCGCCGCAGCAGGGAGATCGTAACGCCGAGGGCGCCGCTCTTCAGGGTAGCCGGATGCGTCAACCGCCAAGATGAGGGCAGGAAGTGAGGATTCGACGACCTAACTGAAAGGCACTTAACACTGAGATATGTAGGTCGAGGAAATGGAGCCAAGGCCTTGGCCAAATCCAGTCTCTCGTGAATGCTTACTCCTTAGTAATTCAGAAACGCGCAGTAACCTGGAACCTTACTAGTAGTCCTGAGCTGGGACTGACTCGGCGCTCCTTCAACAGACCGGCCCCCCGCCCCAGCGCTGGACCGCCGGCGCAGCCTTGGTCTGGTCACTAGACCGGAACGTGCTGTAGCTCCCCACGCGACCTCCATCCCCCAGCTTCTTCTTACGTTTGCCTCCAACAATTCGACTTGGTCGCACGCTGACTCTTTTTCTGCGATCTTCGACCTCTGCGAAACACTGCAGGGAGATCAATTGGCGCATTCACTGCGAACCCGAAACGCGCATCACCTTCGACGCCTACCCACGTCCTGGACGCTTCCGGACGCTCGAGCTTCCCTCTACACAGACTGGCCGTTCAGCCACATGGGCGGCACCGACCCGAACGAGCGAAAATCATATACGTGAGGCGGACGACGGCGACACAAGAACCCGTGATTCGGGTCACGGCGATTACCTTACGCTCTCACTTGGCAGCGCACACGCTGACGGAGCCGTGCGTGATCACCTTCGATGGCAAGCCGGTAGCGCGCGACAAAGACAACGTGAGCTGCGACCGGGTCCCGTGTAGCTATGGAGAAGAACGGCAAGTCAGGGGACGAGACCAAGAGGAGAGACAGCGGAGGAGACAGTGCGAGGAAGCAGAGCCCGAAGAAAAGGCGCAAAGTCAATCATGGTACGTGCATACACGAGGGCAGGCTGCCGCAACACGGGAGATGGGCAGCTCAGCATTTGGCCTCTCAGGCTGCCGGCAAGCGACGCTCTGCGTCAAGTGTAATCTGCAGGATTCTGTAGCGCTGACATTCGATTTCTCAACTGGTAGCTTGCGTGTACTGCCGCAGATCTGTAAGTTCATGCGCCGATGCATAGGCTGTGCCTTATCTATGCAGACCTAAGACGGGATGAGAAAAGACCTCATAACTGACCTTGATCCGTTCACGCGACTTAGCACATGACGTGCGATCTTGTAAGTAGCATCCTTCGAAGCTTCATCGAAGGGAGTCCCCTTGGCTACCTCTACAGCTTCGCATCCCTACCTGGGCTTGGACTTACACGAGTCATAGGAGAGACCATGTACAAGATGCATCAAGCGCAACATTGGCCATCTTTGCCACGACGAGCCTCGAGATGCAGACACAAAGAAGCCCAAGAACGGGTCAGTGGCAAAGGACGAACAGCAGCAACAAGATACTTCGGCTTCGGAGAGCACACAGCAAAGCGCACAAACTCAAGGCGAGGCAATGGCCCGCACGTCCATATCTAACAATATGGGCCCGCCTCTACCTTTTGACGGGAACAGACAGCGCTCGACGTCGGGATCAGCTGGCTACGCTGCCGCGCCCGTGATGGCCCAAGCAACCCCCCTCCCGCTTGTGCAACAGCCCGCACTACAAAACGCTGCATTGGCCAACAGCGGGAACAGCAATTCGAACCAATGTACGTAGCTGGTCCCTCATCGGATGTTATTTCTGAACCTGTCCGTCTTGTGCTCCCTGCAGCTCGGGTCAGCACAGCGGGAAGAAGTTTCGCAGACCTTACAAGTTCCCAGGCAAGGATGAGATCGTTGTGCTGACCACAGGATCAACACAGTTTCTGGCTACTCGGATGCCTGGATGACGGCAGCGCAAAACTTCCAAGACATGAATACCTTCAATCCCAATTACATGATCACGCCGGAAGTTACACACGAATTCAACGTGCTTGGTGACTTCCTCCAGACAAGTCTGCTAGACGACAGTGGATCAGTATCAGTGGGCGATGAGCAAGCTCAGCAACAGCAACGACAAGCTGCATTCAGCAGAACAGGACGGATGGATGCCGCCTTGCCAGCATTCGGCGGTGCACAGAACAACAGTGGCACACAAGGAGCATCAGCTACGACGGCCGCGCCTTCGGGCTCGATGCTGCCGCCACCAAACCTTAGTGCAGGGAGAGCCATCTCGAGACCTGGCAGCGCAGTCTCAGGAGAAAAGGACAAGACGAGTGCATACTACCTCCAGGCAGCAGACCCCAAGGGCAATGAGGATCCAGACGCTCGCATGGCGCAAGTGCTGCAAGCCAAGTACGACGCGGGCCTCCTCAAACCCTTCAACTACGTGGCCGGGTATGGCAAGCTAAGCCGGTACCTGGACGGGCACATTGCAGCCAGCTCAAAAAAGAAGATCCTCTCGACCATCGGCTCGTTTCGGCCCAAGTTCCGCGAGAAGGCGCAAGCGCTCACGGATCTGCAGCTCGTCTACGTCGAGATGTGGTTCGAGCGCCAGCTGATGGACTATGACCGCGTCTTTGCGAGTATGGCCGTCCCGGCGTGCTGTTGGAGGCGCACAGGAGAAATTTTCCGCGGGAACAAGGAGATGGCTGAATTGATCAAGGTGCCAGTCGATCAACTGAGAGACGTACGCTCTTACCACACACATTCCTGCTCTTGTCCTTCGGTTGGAAGCTAATAATGTGCTCAGGGCAAAATCGCACTTCACGAGATCTTGACGGAGGAGTCCATGGTACGCTACTGGGAGGAATTCGGAACGATCGCGTTCGATCCAGCACATGACACGCTGCTCACGGCGTGTTCACTCAAGAACCCGAGCGACACCTCAGAACATCCGATTGTGAAGTGTTGCTTCTCATTTACAATCCGTCGTGATGACCATAAGCTGTGAGTGCAGTTCCCTCTAGCCTAAAACGGCCTCTGTTATCTCATGAGCTGACGTTCGACTCATACAGGCCTGCATTGATTGTGGGAAACTTCTTACCGCACGATCCGCCGCGGCAATGACATAAGTAGCATGTCGGTTGGTTGGCGTTCGAAGTCGGCCTGCATGTATGGACACCAATGGTCATGTTGCTGCTGGTCATCCCCATCCTCTGTCACATACACATGGCACACTGGAAGGCAAATCTATCGTGGAAGATCGGGGCGTCATCAGAGCTTCCAGACCAATACGCTAATAGAAATTCCAAGCCGATCAATACCGCAGTTATGCCGTTCAGGCCTCCCGTGAACCATGCTGCCACGCAAATGTGAGATGCTGAGTGAGAGAAAGAATACCTTAGTGTTGGGCGATACTGACGCCAGGGAAGGAGCGAGGGGGCTACTCCGTCGTGCCTTCCCCGAGGCTTGTGCCCATGCAATCGTAATGGCTGCCTGACCAGGCAGAACCGTCAAGCTGCCTCTTACATCGATGAAGAAGCAAAATGCACCCCAAGCCTCCTTGACCGGACTATTACTGTAGCCTCATTTCCGATACACTTCTCTACTGTGCTAAAGGGGCTATGTATGCCACCGGCTGCCATGGCACCGGCAGCTCCGTCAGCAGTCGCTCGTGACAGGCAGCTGAAACCGGTTCTCGGTGAGCACCCGCAGGACGAGTACTTTCGGCTACTGGTTCAAGCAAACCGCAGTCAGAGGAAACGTTGGTTGACGTGTGACGATCATAGCATTTGCCTCCCAGCTGCTCAATACCTTGCCGGAGGTGCAGAACGGAGATGCAGCTGAACTTGTCCTTGCGGAGATTGCCACAAATACCCGAGAACTTGTCGAACCTCGGACCCAGACCGAAGCAAAATGCTCAGGTCGCGTGGCGAAGGATTTGGAAAGACAAGGTCGCGACCTCTGGAATGCGTGCTTGCGACTCAGCCGGCAAGAAGATGCGCGAAAGACTGGCGAGCGACCGAAGCTCTTCACGAAGGTGCGGGTGCTCGCATTCTGCATGATCGCGGTTGGACGCGACAATTTCGACCACGAGCACGTCAACAAAGGAGTGGATGCTTCATATCTTCTGGATTTGGCATTGAAAACAGTGAGATACTGCGCTCAGAACGATGATATATCCTCTGCCGGAACGATCATGCAAATGGGGAGCAATTATCTTCAGAGCTTCAAGAAGACACTATCTGATGGTACTCCGGACGCGATGCAGAATCGTGCGTTCAAGTTGGAAGTTGACTACCTCGTCATCCGAATGGCCTTGGTAAGCCTACGTCCCTGATGCTGCTCGGATCCGCGCTGACATTCGTGAATAGTCTTGGAAACAAAGTCGAATGGAAGTGGCAGAGTGTACCTTCGTGAAGATTCAACCTCTCCTCCGTGGTCTTGAAGCAGCCTCGATCGAAACGCTTGCAGACACATTGCGGACTATCGGATCTGACTGCCTCATAAAGAAGGATTTGCTGATGGCCGCCAAATGGCTGAAGCGCGCGCAGAATGCGATCTCTTTGTGCGAAATTGATGACCTCTCAATGCGTGGCCTCGATATTAGACTTGAGATATGCCAGAGTCTCATCCGGACACATCTACGCCAGGACACACCGGAGGGAATTGAAGAAGCAGAGAGCCTCGTCCTCGGCATGGAGTCCCAACTAGGCGACAAACCCATTGTGCTGCATTGGCGTTTGGAAATCCTCCAGTGCAGGCCACGTGAGGAAGTCACTGTCCAGGCTCTTGCTACTATATTGCGGCGGATGATCCGGGTTTTCGACGGCTCAGGGGAGATGTTGGACTTCCTACTTCATCACATCAAGGAGCTCGGAGAAAACGCTGTTCAGCTTGCCTGTGCATTACTGGACCAGCTGATGTTACAGTCAATCCTTCCATCGAAGCTGCATCCCCTTATCGGTAGGGTGTTGATACGTCGTATATGGTTGGCAGTCAAAGACGAGGCGTCAGACAATCCAGCAGAAACCCTTCAGAGTCTGCTGAGGGCTATACATGAGCATCTGCAAGGACCAGTAGAGCCGGATGTCGCGGGCGCAGCCCAATCTGTGCGTATCAGTCTTCGTTGAACCTCTTCTACGTCAATGCAAAAGATAACTTACATGTTTAGCTGATCTGGAAGAAGGCTGATGCAGCCCTCGCGAATCAAAAGTATCAGCTTGCCGACACCTAGTGTGAAGCGGCGATGCACGATCTTTTCTCAACGAGCGGCAGCGAGAATATACCAAAATTCGGTCGAAAGAGGATTCTCTGCGCGATACAGCAGAACGATTTCGAGAAGGGGCGGCAGATTTTCTCAGCCATGCCAGCCGCTTCTCAGAAAGATCCGCTGACATCGTACCTCATGTTTCGGCTTGCGCTACTTAGCTGGGATCGCGAGCTTGGACAACAGTGCCTTGAGAACCTAAGCAATTTTGCGGACGAAGGTCAGTGTACCGATATGCTGTATGCATGCATCAAGGAAGCGCAACACGCAGGTGACAAGATTTGCACTCTAGAGGCTATGAAAGCTATTACAAGAAGTACTACAGTCGATGGCTCGGTGAAAGGCAACTGCCCTTCGCTGTTCCGATGCATGATTCGCTTGATCATCATGATGGAAGAGAGTGCGCCTGAGGCAGGACCCTGTCGAGTAGAGGATAGCCAGGTTGCAGATGACTTGTGCGCAGCATTCGAGAAAGGTGAACACAACGCTTTCCACCCTTAGGGCTGAGTGAGTGGCTGACAGGTTTCATAGGTGCTGATTTGGCAAAGACAAATCCTCTAGATGAGCGGGACAGGAAAATATTTACCATTAAGGAGCTCCATTGGTTTCGGAAGAATGCGTACAACATGGGTGTTACAAAGTCACAAGTGTGGCGGTTGACCCATATCATACGCATCCTGACGGCTTGTCTTGCTTTCATAGCATGCTACCCCCCGGACATACCCCTGGCAGATGCAACTGAGAATGGTTTGATGGCTATGCGGTGTCACTTCGTGGTGGCGACGGCACTGGTCTCGATGGCCAGAACAGAGGACGCTATCGATGTGCAGCTGCAACGATACACCGAGATGAGGCAGCATGTTGCCGCTTTCGACGTCACCCTGCAGATCGAAGCGGAAGCACAGGATGAACAAGTCATCAGGGACTTGATTGGAAAGGCAGCAGCGTTGTTTGTTTTCGATTTTGAAGCTGCTGTGACGCTCAGAAAATGGGATGAACTGGGTCAGATTGTCCGCAAAGCGAAGGATTGCCGCGACGAGACCATTTACAAGGCGATGGGCGACTGTCTACTAAGAAGTCAGGCACCTGGGACAGGTGAGTGGCCGTCAACTCAAGCGAGCGGAAGGTTTTCGAAGTTGAACCAGTTCTGCAGCCGTATCCGGTACGATGAGGTTGATCATCAACGAGATCTTCGAGCTTGAGAACTTCGACAGCGAGAAACTCGCAAAGTATATCCGCTGTGTCTTCCAAGCGACGTTGTCACTCGATGACGCTAAGGCTATGGAATTCCTGAACCAGGCAATCGAGGTTGCAATGGAAGGCCAACGTGTAAGTTATGCTTTTCCCCGGCCGGCCCTAGTGGCGGCACTTGAGCAGACCGTTTTGCTCACCACAACCGCGCGACCCCGAAGAGCCAGCGGGCGTTTCCCCATGCAGAGCTGGAGTGGCTCGTCGCATCCGCGTTCAACCATGCCATCGACTTGTACGCTCGGAAGGAAAGCAAGGAAACCTGCCATCAGTGGGCGTTGAAAGCGATGGAGCTGGCGCGGTTCGTGGACGATGCTGGTGCCTTGAGGAGTATGCTGGAGGAAAGGCTAGCCAAGCTTATCTTCGGTCAGTAAGAGCGATGGGTCTACCCATGAACAGTGGCACGTCTCGCGCAGAATACGAATATCGCTGAACATGTTGCTCACCATGGGCTTACGCGCATCATGCACTTGACAGCCTCGACCTCTCTTATGACTGCACAGACAAACACGTCCAGGAGATCATACTTTGAGGAGAATGAGAAAGCAATATGGATTATGAATAGAAAATCGATGAGCTGGACAACTGCCAGCCATCGCGCCCGCTACGTGGTATCTCCGTCGCTGCTGCCAGCCGCGCAAACCATGCCCAAGATGCAGAGAGGCAAAGGTGGAGAAGTGAAAGAGGTGAATGGACAATGAACGATCTCGACGCGCTTCGGCTTGATGAACAAGGTAACGCGCACACATATAAATCAACAGATCCGCCATGCTTTTTGTTGCCCACAAATACGCCGGGGCCAGCATGCCACCATGCCCGTTGCGCCGTTAGTCCAACCAAAGCGAGGCTTTGCGCATAATACTGCTCGCAGGCCGGCACAAGCGTCCGTGGCCGTTCCCTACACTTTACGTGCTTCTAGTGTGCTCGATGTGACACATCTTAGGAAGCGGCGTGCCCATACAGAGCAGCCGTCATAAGTCCCTGCTGCGGGGCGCTTGCTCAGATAATGTTTGCGATGCTCAACCTGTCCGCTGGTCGTTTAGCCGGTGTTGTGTCGGCACCGTTGCTTGTCTCGCTTGTCTCCATGGGCTTGGATGGAGCATCTCCTGGCCGAGTGATGCCTGATCCGTAACGAGTAGCATCAGTGGAACGCGGTGGTAGCTCAGTCGTGGGCGTCACAGCTTCTTTCTTTGGAGCAGGCAAGCCTCCCCAGGGTCCGGAAGCGCCTGGCACAGGGGCGGCTGCGGATTGGGTAGGGACAGCAGATGCGGGCGGTCCACCAGGAACAGACATGGCTGCGAGATCGCGGACCGCACTTTCCAGACGGGTCCAACCACCCCAATCCCTCAACTCGTCAGCAGTGAGACCGGTCCTCGTTTCGTGATTGAAAAGCGAGCTCGTACTTGACGGTCGGGCTGCTGCACCACCTCCAGGTCGACCAAGTGGTGTTTCACGCTCTAAGCCCGGCCAGAGCCATGCGTTGCTGGGCGATGCTTGGAGATCCGCTGCGACGTATGCGAGAAGCTCCTCGTCTCTGGTCAGGGCAAATGATATGGCGTTCGGGTTTGGCGGTTGGCGAGCCTGGGAGAAAGGTAGTGGAGATGCTGTTTTCCAGTGATGCTCGGCATACTCGTGGCGCTTGAGAACTACTGTCGAGACAAAGAATGCCAAATAGCGGCCGCATGGAATCGTAACGTCCCTTCGAGTGTCGATCGATCCGAGAGCGCGAATGCAAGTCATAGCATGGTCGTAATGGCCTGTAAGAGTGAGGAATAGGGTGCAACGGAACAAGTGCATGGTGAGCAATACCGTCGCTTCTTCCGCCAAAGAGGCATTGGTGCGACTGATCAGGGATGCCGTTTCCAAAGCAACGTGAGTACAACCTTCAACGGCTGCGAACCTAATATCAGGTGGACATGTTGGGTTGAGATTGCGACGATAGAGTACCAGCCGCCCGTGCAAAAGATATGTCAGGGGTGCCAGGAAGTGAGGGGCCAGCGGTGCGGTACTCGATGGCTCGCACTGGACCGGGAAGTGGCTGAAGCATTTTGATAGATAGCCCTCAAGGCCCATGAGCTGGTGCGGTGTTATGACTGGCGTCGCGAAGGCTTTCAGGATCGCTGTGTAGGCGCGCACAGGATGAATGACGGCAAGTAGAGAGTGTGTCAATGCCTGGGCACCGTCGGGTACCAGAATGCCATCGTCCCGAATGTAATGGTCGTCAACACCCGCGGGTAGGGAAACATCGCAGTCCTCATCGTTGATAAGGGCGGGCAGACCAGTCTCGGTTGCCAAAACCCTGTCCAGGACATAGATTGTCCACCAAGTCCTTCGTCGCATTTCCCCCTCTATTACCGGCCAAGGCCCTGATTCGAAACAAAGTCCAATCTCTTGACCAGCCCTCACAGCCCTTCCAAGCCAATTACAAGCCGCCGATTTCAAGTTCATCTCATTCAAGCACAAGGTGATGAGTGTGTTGGTACGAACAGTGTCGAAATCAAAATCGTTGTTCCACGGATCCATCATCTTGCGGGAGAGATCGAGTAGTTCTG
The DNA here is from genome assembly GCA_023628655.1 of Sarocladiaceae sp. R1802. Taxonomy (NCBI): domain Eukaryota; kingdom Fungi; phylum Ascomycota; class Sordariomycetes; order Hypocreales; family Sarocladiaceae; species Sarocladiaceae sp. R1802. The sequence goes on from JAMAKF010000019.1 coordinate 677,139, forward strand.
CGGGGCGATGGAAGTTGTTCGGGTTGTGAGGCTCGGGCCCGAACAAGCTGCCGGTGGCCAGGACTGCGAAGAACATGGAGAGCCATGAAGGTGGAGGGGTGGTGCCGTGAGGTAAATACAGCTCGTCGACTTCTGCTTGGAAGCTGGGGAGATGCAAGATCGGGAACATCGTATGTATCGTACTGTAGTAAGAATGTAAAAGCTGGTGGGCAACATGCCTTGGGGGCAACTCTGGCCTTGGCGGGTCAAATATCGCCAGTGTTGCAGTACGGAACTGGGCTGGTGGTTTCCAGACCCCTTTGGAGAAGTTGCGAACGCTGGAACGGGCCCTCGCAAGCTCTGGCATCGGCGAAAGCGGTGGTCGCCTCCGAGGCTCAGAACCGATCTCGGGCACAGGCGGCGAGGATTGGTCGACACCTTCCATCTCAACACCAACCGAACCATCCCTATCCTGCACCATGCGGCGCAGGTTGTTGTTTTCCCTCTTGACTCGCTCCATCTGCTTCTCAAGGTCTTGCACCTGTTTGATCGAAGACATACGCCGGTTGGTTTCCTTGGTGAATTGGCATTTCACGTTTCGGCTTGAGCACTCGGAACAGCTCGTTGTCTCCGTCGCATCGCATTTCACCTTGCGCTCACGGCAAGCATCGCAGCTAGGGTCCTTCCTTCTTTGACGATAAGCTCGCTTTTGCCCCTGGCCACCCCCCATACCCGCCATCTGTGCGTTGACTTGGCCAGGAGTGCTTGTGACAGATTCACCTGAAGGCATCGAGTCCCGGCCCATGGGAGGATATGATTGGAAAGCCTGGCTGACCGGGGGCAACGTGGGCAACCCCTGGGGTTGCGAGGGCATCGCGGCGTGTTGGCGGGACATATCGCCTATGAAGCCTCGTAAATAGCCTGTTGGTGGCTTTGGCGAGGCTGCAGAGGAAACAGAGGAGGAGTCATAAGATCGCGTAGAAGTATTCGGTGAGCGAGGGAAGGAGGTTGGCAACGATGCAGACATCTCTAGTAAGGGTCTGATTCAAGCACGGTCGCCGATCCGGGTTGTGAACTTGCCGGATGGGCTCAGTACGCACAGCCTGCTTGAGTCTCTGGGTGATGTGGCACTCCAGAAGCACGTAGAAGCTGTGGGCCGTGCTGCCTCTCAAAATGAAGCTCGTGATGCCGCAGCGTATGTGCGACAACCCTTTATGGGGAGCTATGACAAGCTCACACAACTCCAAGCTTCCGTTTCACAGCTCATGTATCTTGACTGAAAAGCGAGTCGTAAGTCACAGGTCTGTACAGGGAGTGAAAATCACTCGGGACCATGCGTGTCACACGGGCGCAACTGCATACCTCTAATATGAAGCCAGCAAAAGGATGCGGTGGACAAAGCGTCGGCGCGCTGCGTGCTACTCTTGCGGGTGACAAGTCACGAGACGAGTAGCCTAAGAGGCCGATGAGCTGCTGCTGACAGGATGAGGCGCAATGCGTGTACCTCGAAAGGGCGTCGAAAGGCAGAGGGCTGATTGTGAGAAGCAAGAGCAGCTAGGTGGAGGCCGCACAAGGAGTCGAGAAGAGAGGTAGAAGCGGCGCTTACGAGTCGTTACATGCCTCGTTGTGCTGCGACTAGCCGGTCAAGTCTGGCCCGTAAAGGCTTCGTAAAGCTCTCAAGTCAGCAGGCCAACTTGGGAGGGAGGGGGAGGTGGTTGGATCGGGCTCGGCTGTCCTAATGTTGGCGGCGCAGGTCCCGCGATCCGGGGTCGGCCGTGTGTGAGTGAGAGGGATGGTCCGGTTGTAATTGACGAGGGACCAGCCGAACCGGGCACCAGAATTTCTGAATAGCAGAATGCTCACAGCAGGGGTACGAAAGGGTGGCTTTGTATATATCCGCAAGGAGGGTGCCCCGTGGTCAAGTGCCTTAAGGCTGCTGCCGAAATAGGCGCACAGATTCGGAGCAAGGAAGCGGCTCGTGGGCTTTGCACTGACGTGTTCCCCCCCCAGCGCAGCATCAAAGCAGTCAAGAGACCCAGGGCGGCGGAGCTGATCTTACCTCTGGAGATGGGGTGGCCGGCCAGTACGTACCCAGACCACAAGCTCAGAACCAGATCCTTGTCGGTGTGGCACTGGGCGCGAGCAGCCGCCAAGAGCTTCAACGGGCAGCTTGGGGATCTGTCCACTGGGTGCTGTGCCGCCGTGGTCCAGACATGGCCCCTGCCCCCATGTTCTGTCTAGTGTCCTGGCCAAGTGGGCTGCCTTGTGGAAACGGTTCAATCTTTGTCTTGTAGCTAAGTCGTTCGGCGCCACGACGGCGTTCCTCCGACTTGGAACTGTTCCTCCTCCCGAGGGGCCTGCTAGACTTAGTACAGCACGGGGCCGCGTCGCGATTGCCACGGAAGAGGCTGCTCGAGCGACGTCGGGCCTTCAGACTTCGTCCCAATCGCCGCCGCCGAGTTTTCAATATCGGCTCCGGCTGCTGATGGCGAACCTTGGATGGAGCAGTTAGTCCAGAGTGCATTTGCATCATATAGAGCACAGTAATATTGTACTGTGAGTCCGGAGATGTGATCAGCCGACGAGGGTTCCCAATGAAACAGTGCAAAGCGCACAGAATCATGCAGGACTCTTGCCGGTCCGGCGCGCATGCCCCAGGCGTTGCCCGTCAAGCTTTGCTCGGCAGATGGTCTCTGCTGGGTCGTGGGCCATCTACTTTGGGAGATGATGTGCACACAGAGATAGACTTTGTTCACCCCTGACACGGTGCGATGGCACTACCACGGCCCCTAAAGCTTGTCTTCTTGGATGCCTGGTCTTGGAGTCCGCTGCCGATAGCCGTTGGGGAATCGCGGAGCACCGAATCTGGTGAAGCCCCAAATTAGGTACCTGGTACATTCACGCACCCCAAGCAAGCACTGGGGCCTGCCGCGTGGACGTTTGAGATCGGAAAATTCGGGTGTCTGCCATAGCCAGTCAAGCTATCCCCGGCTCTGATGTGGTGCCTGGCGCCAACAACGCCATGAGAACCTTGTACTGAGTCCGGGGTGCAGCCCTGTTGCACACTTGGCTCAGTCCGTATCCACGATCCAGGACTGCCCAGGACAATGTGAGGCAAAGGCTCCATGGCCCTGTACGAGTGCCGCGAGATATTCGCGAGGTCACGTCGCAGGATTGTAAGCAGCGGTCGGATCCTCATGCTGCGAAGTGGGTTTCGCGATACGAAGCTCCGTTTCTCAGTTCCCAGAAATCCCACCTTGGTGAAGACGTCGTCTCTATCGTAAGCATGTCCGTCTATCAGGCTACGTGCGCGACGCGGGTCCTGGTGGACGGAGAAGCAGGCGGGGAGTTGCAAGAGAACAGTGCTCTTTGACGCTGGGCTATCAGCATTGACGTGCGCCGTGCCTTGAATCACAACTATAACCGTTGCGCGACCCGGGCGGATCAAGCCGAGACAGCACTGCTGCCTGAACGTGTCATTGGGGGCAATTGCTGGCTAGCAGCATGGAGATGCCATCAGACACGGTTGACGCTCTCAGAAAGGGAGGGGTCACTGGAGCTCAGGGCCCCTGATACGGTACGGGTATTGGAGACTTGAGAGATCCAACAACGCGATCCATCAGTGGTGGTTGCATCAATCGTCTCCGTTCTTGGACCCCGTTGCAAAAGGTTGGACGGGAGATGGGGCGGTTTGAGTTAGACCCCTCGTGGCGAGCCAGAAAGCCAAGTCCATCAGCCGCGTCGTCTGGATCAGGACGCTGGAACTATGGCGAGTGCGGCGAGGGCGGCGGCGATCCGCCTGTCTTGGGCCTGATCTCAGCATGTCTCGGCGACTACCTGGACACTAAGCTGCCGCCACAATCGACATCTCGCGCCATAGCGTACCTTGTCCAGCATCAAGTGTCAAGCTGAGTCCCAACCGGGTATGCTTTACGGCAAATTAGGGGAAGCCGCGTGCTGTGTGGGATGGATGTGTACCGAGTAAAGCGGCGCGTAGATGGCGATCGGAACCAACGGATTGGTTATCACGGTTACTTCGGCGATGTGGCAGGGTCCATCGCTTCATACTGTATCGGGACACAGATGCCATAGCTGATGGTGGTAGACGGTCACGGCTGCGAGATACCGTTGGTAATGGGGCCAAGAAGACGTTTTTGTGGCTTGCGTTCTGCTGCAACTCGAGGCCAATGGTAGGAGCATCGTGTATCCCAGTAGAGAAGCTCGGCTTTGACGCGGAGGAGCCGCGATGCTTATGATCGTGGACATGAAGTCTGTTTGCAGCTCGCCATCGCAATAATGGGATGATTATGTATGAGTGCAAATTGCCGAGGGTGCCTCCCATGGAAGCCCAGCTGGTCAGTGTAACATCGCACTGAACGCGATCCAGCGGAAAGTGCCAATCTACAGTACCCAAGCGGTATTTGTGGTCAGGATCCCGAATTCGGTGCAATGGGAGTCCCAATACCAACAACTGGAATAAGCAGCAGCTGAGGAACAGCCAAGCTCGATTGCATTTGCGATGATTGATGCGGTGATTGCAGTATGCAGTTCCAGAAGCGCAAGGCAGTAGCGGTCCCGAATTGAGGCCCTGGTGCCTCAGGTACCTACTAGGTCCTCGGGCCCCTTCACACTCTACAACGTCCCTCATAGCAATAACGCATATCTACCAAAGCTAAGAAAAGGCATGAGGGTAATCGTGGTCGCGGAAGATGATTCTTTGCAATGCCTCGCTCTGACCACCTATCGCTTCACAGCTTCACCAGTCAGGCCCCTCTCGCGGTATTTCGCTAATTTCTCACCTCTGCAGGCATCTGCTCGGAACATTTCAAGCCACGTCCAGTAGTAAGACCTTGCGTTCAGCGACCATAGAGTCCCGACCATTTCCTCTCAAGCCGAAATCTAGAGATACGTTACTTCGCCTATGTCTGACGCTTGTGAATGCCATTACCTTTCCACTGCTGATATGCAGGTCGGACTCAGTAGAGGCCTGAGCACTCGGTCCCAAACCAGACCCAGCTACGAGCCACGGTTTGACAATTACTACTGACTGCTAACTGTGCGTCGAGCCAGTCTCTGACCTGTCATGTTCGTCTGAGCGTACTCTTCTGAATTTCGGGAAGCACAGTCTCATCAGGCCCCTAGCCGGGAACGACTGCGTCGGCTGGAACCGCGACCCTTGCCTGTCACCATCCCTCCCAAATCCCTCCCGTCCCAGTCTGGCGCATTTCTACGCCGGCTCCAGAGCCCCAGAGCCCCAGTCATTCGGCACACCGCCGTCTTGCGACCCTCCAAGCCGAGCGGAACAGGAAGGTAATCTTGTCTCGGCGGAATTGGCCTGAACACCTCGAGTCTTGGACCGGCAGTTCTGTTGGCACTCCATGCCTGCACACGACATGATGGCATTTGCGACATAACGAAGTACGTTACGATACTGTCTGTGCGCCTGGGACACTCACGCACATAACCCGAGCGCAGATCAGATTGAATACCGCACAGGCCATGAGTAGCCATGTACGTTAGCGCAACACATCTTGTTATGCCGAACCACCACGTCCAAGCTGTCCCTCGAAGCGGTTGACCAAGTTTCCCGTGCAGCAGAAGCCCAGCAGCGCTGTCGTCCATCAAGCCACCCAAAATTGATGGGCACTCATTCCTTCGTGCGGCTGAGGTGGGCCAGCCAGCACCTGACTCGCTGACATGCGCCGACTGACAGGGGACAATGCGGCCCCCGCTCTGCTTCCAGAATGCTCATGAAGCTTGTTTCCCAATAGAGAGGGGGCCAACGGACGGGGGCCACAACATGCCGCCACACCATCTCGCCATCCCACCAAGCTCCCGACCAATGTCAGGTTCTGCGATAGGCTGCAGCGCTTTCAGTGTCTTATGGCAGATTGCCATGGCAGGTGCATCCTGAGTAGGGACATCGGCCAGCTCTTTCGAGACACCGTACTCAATCACAAGTCCAGTAATGTCTTCGAGACCCGGCATTAATGAAGAATCGCAGGCGCTTCAAGGTTAGGCACGGCTGGGCTACCTCGGAGCAGGCTCCGGGGCAAGGGACAGTACTTATTGGCCGCCTCTGACTCTCGACGCCCATACCAGACATAGGATGACCATACGTATACGGACTTCGGGGAGATAACCTGTGCTTCCGGACGCATACCCATCATTCTACCCGAACGTTGTGAATAATGATTGAGAAGAAACCGGACAGAGGATGGACGGTTCAGTTTCGAGGATTGAACTTCGCCATGTGAGCGTCTCTTATGTCAGACCGCACAGGCGCGTATCAACACTCGTCCGATGCGCTCAAGTGGAGCACAAGTGGTTTGCCATTTACTGGACTGTGCTATCGACAATGGATTGCAGAGGGGAATCCATCGACTATGATCATGGAGTGCATAGTACTAACGTACCAACTGACTGTTGAAAAGCAGGTTCGCCTCCAGTTGTTCAGTGTGGCTTCGCACAGCTATAGTGATGCAGGAGCAGCACTCTTGATCCAGGCGATACTCCGCCTGACCGCCCTAATAACGCCAGAGCCACTAACGAACACAATGGTGGTCCGGATGGCTCGCCGAGGCGTCGGATAGCCGGTCAGACTATCGTGGAGGTATTACGATTCGTGCGTGATTAACGAGGATGGGTAAGGCCAAGACATGCAGGTGGCCTGAAGGAGCGGATGATGTGGCACCAGCGGTCGTGCCGAGATCACCGGAGTTCTCCGTACAGACAAGCTTCTTTGATCGCCCTCATCCAGCGGCCTTCAGGTCATCCTCTTGACGTATTCTCAAGACCCTGTCGTAGATGCCCAGCGATGGCCTAGTGGTGGCTCACTCGCAAGTTCACCGAAGGGGACGGGGGATTAATTATCAAGTCTTTGCCATCTCATCAAGAAGTGCGTCAACCCCACACTGAGCACGTTGGCGGAATCTGAGGTTCATTCTGCACTGGGGTTCCTTGGAAAGCTCTGGGGCTTAGCTGGGAGTGATAGGCTCGGAACTTCGGGCAAATGATGAGTCGAGAGTGTCCGAGCCTGAAGACTGCATGGCTGATCTCACGCAATTCCTCTAGGGCATGCTGCGCCTGAGATGCTGCTAGGAGGGTTCGCTGGCCGGGGTAGGCATCTTCTCGTTCCATGCCGCCGAGAAGTGTTGCTTGTGATCGGGTGCTGATCCTTGAGCCGAGGCGGCGCATGCTAACCGAGTACGATGCGAGACGAGGCGGCGTCAGACAGCTCACGCCTCGACTCTGTGAGACTGAGTTTTGGATGAGCCAGTCGTCAGAGCTCGCTGCGGAAGACGCCTTTGATCGCGTCTACTTTGACCATGGGCTGCCGGCTCCTGGCTCGCGATGAAGCACCAATGCCTCACGGCTCCCATCAGCACCAAATCGCCTGCTTCCGACAAGGTGGGACGGGAAATGGATACTCATTGATCTTGTTATCACCAGACCCCGGCCCCCTGAACCCCGGCCAATACTGAAACAGCGGTCTTTGCACTTCCTCGACCTGCGAAATTTGGATGAGCATGGGGGTGGCTGTGGTTAGAGATGTGCGCTGGCGACTGACCCCCGGGCGCAGACGCAGCGCTTGTTTTATGCATATCAGAGCGGACCGCCGGTTTGCTATAGTAGTGATGGGCGACGCGCAAGCTCACTGGAGCCCCTGTGAACAGACCTTGGCGGTTGGAGCTCACATCAGTCCCAGGAACAGATCCGACAGGCAGGCCGTGGGCTACCACGTCGACTCGTACCAATGCACGTAGCATCATGACGGGCAGTTCACCATCACCGATGACGAAGCACCGACTGCTAGACACATAACCTTATTTCGGTAGGGTTGGATTGCTGGTCTTCATGCGATTTATACTCTAAGCTACCACTTGGATCTAGGCAATGCGCATCTCCACATCGACGATTGGCCTACCTTGACCTTGGCCACGGCGCTACTATACGCTGTGGGAGTCGTGGACAGAAGCGCATCCGCAGACGGCGTTGGTAAGTGGGACGTTGCGCAACCGTGAGAGCAAGACATCGCCGTTAGATCCCGCAGGCGACATGGTCCCCAGCCGTTGGTTACACGATGACAGGGCTCTACCATGCGGACGTGTAGGGAGGGTCACGACATCTTCTCCGTGGTCTGCTTGCATCTCCGCTTTCTGTCTCACACCGTGCAAGGACTTGACTCGTCCAGACGTGGCAAGGTCATGACCGTTCCTCATGCCATCGTTCTTCTCATATGATCGCATGTTCGTATCTACGTGTTACTTTGTCGTCGGAGGAACCTCGTGTGCTCAAGGACCATGAGCGAGCAAAGTAGAACCTCGTATGTGTGAAACAAAGCCTTGAATACTCCTTCATATGCCAGTCTATGCTCTGTCGGTCGGTCGCCTTGCTGCGACCGCTCTTCCGTTTTGCGTAGCTCCGGGTGAAGGCGTCCCTATGTACATCCAACGTTCATGTAATGCGATCTTCGTGGCAAGCATGAACATACCACTGAGCTTCATGTTCCCCCTCGTCGATTGCATCCTAGACACATCCGTCTCAACCCTCCGTCGTATCCATGGCGTCAGCCTTGAGCCTGCTCTTTGCCGCCTCGATCTTCTCCTCTTTCCACTTCAGGATCTTCTCTCTCAGCTCATCCTGAGGGATCGCATCCTCAATCGTCATCGCCTGTCTCGTGAAAGGATCCTTCGGGTCACTGAGAAGATGCTGCACAATCGTCGACCTGTCGACAATGTGCTTGCTGGGTAGGAGCACGGGATCCATCATCAGGTCGCCCATGATGGGGTCTTCGAACTCGGCGGGGATGTCACCAAGATCCGTCTCCGCTTGATCAAGGATCTTCTTGGCCTCCTCTAGTCGTCCGAGCAGCTTGTTCCAGCGAGCCATGTCGGCGGGATCGCGCTGGTGCTTGCTGACGAGGATGCGGGAGACGCGCGCGAGAACCTCGGGCTTGTAGGACCGTCCATCTGCGGCGACGGCATCGATGAAGACTTGTGAGGATCCCAGGTTGAGATAGATCTCGACGAAATCGGAGAGGAGTTGCACGGGGCGGAAGTGATACTTGTCCTTATTCGAGACGCTCAGCTCGGCGACAGCCTTCTTGCCAGCAAGTGTTTCCAGGTTGTAGTTCAGCATGCTTGCGAGACGGGAGACAATCTCAGGCATGGTGAAAGCCTCGCTCAGGGAATCAGTGAAGAGTTTCATCATCTCCAGAGTCTCGTTGACCAGTTGCATGTACGATGTAGCCTGCGTACCCAAGTTCTGCAGTTCCTCTTCCTTCGCTTGACGCGACTCAGGCGTTAATGAGGGGTTTTGGAGCTCGATCTCAAGAGTCCTCATTTTTGGGAACTTGGTGAAAGCTTCATCAAGCACGTATGTGGCGTCATTGAGAAGCATGTTGACGAATTGCACGAAGAAACCCTTGTTGACCCTAGAAGGAAAGTCAGCTGTGAATAAATCCAATATGGAGAGGGACATGTATGTTCCAGACGTACTTGCTCTTGTCTCGCAGCTCCTGCTTGTAGACGTCATTCACCCAGACACGCTTGATGACTTGGAAAATTTCATAGCGGATATTGAACTTGTCGTAGAACGCCGTGTGGGCGCCTGTCAACTCGCACTCAATATAGAACTTCATCAGGGAGTGAAGGAGGTAGTCGTTGGCAAATTTTGATGAGATGAGCTGGTCGCCGAAGACACCGCGCTTGAGGTGCATAACAGGCCAGGTGCCCATAAAAAGCAGAGAGACGAGTGAAGATTTGAGGTAGGGGTTCTTGATGTATTCGGAGGATCGGAGGAGAGTGATAGACAGCGCGATCATCTCATCGCCAATCGCGCTGGGGAGAATGGTCGGCAACCACCTAGGAGAATCAGTGTAGGGACTTTGGAAGGGGCACGGGGATAACATACCTGAACACGAACTTAAAGTTGTCAACAATGTTCTGCAGGGTGTACTCTGGTAGACAGGAGAAAGCATCCGATTCCTCGACGGTCAGAGGTAGTCTATTGCCTGTTAGGGTGTATCCAATGCTGACTGGAGTGACGGTGCTTACTTGATCTCTTGAGTCTCGAAACCAGGCTTGTAATTCGAGCGTGTTGCTAGCCTGAGCAACCAGACGGCGACATATCGCATGAACCTCAGTGATGTGCTCTGCATTCGCTCATCTAATAGCACACCCTCAATGGCGTACTTGAGAGCAATGGTCTTCTCCAAAACATTGGTGTGTCGCTTGAGAAGCTCTTCGAAGCGCGCGAGCTGGTGCGGAGAGCTGGCGACCTTTTCCCTCTCAGCTTCCATCAGTTTCAGGTTCTTCTCGATGTGCTTGATGTCGCGGTCCAGATTTTTCAGCTGCGAGTTTGCGGCCTCACTGCCGTAATGATGGGCAGCCAGTGTCAGGAAGAAAGCCTCCGAGATGAAGTTTGACTCGCCGGGCTGCTTTTGAGCATAGAACTTCTCAGCGGTTGCCTCGTCAGCGTTGAGTTTCGTCTCGTCCTTGATGTCAACCCGTGGCGTTCTCTGGAAATACCGGACGTCGATCTTGTCCACCTTGCTGAAGTCGTTATCCATGAAAGGTTCGCAAAATCGGTCCAAGATAGTTGTAACGTTCATCATGAACCCGTCGGAGGCAATCTCCCTCGGGTCGACTTGAATTGCTCGCCTCTTGTGGTTCGTGTTCATGATGTACGCAAACCAGTCTAGCGTCTTGCTTCTCGTCTCGGGCCCTGCTCTGATGAATGCATTCGCAATTACGAACAGGTCGTCCTGGTGAGTTCTGAGAACCATTCTCAGGGCGTCTTGTGCGTTGGTAATTCTTGCGCGATCAAGTGACCGCGGCCCGGGGAAATAGCTTTTGATGACCTCGGGCTGCAAGGGTGAGATCCTGAAAAAAGGTCCAAGGATGGTGTGCTTCTCGATGCCGGGTGCCGATTGCGCCATGTTGAAGCATGGATGAGCTGCCAGATTTGAAATGAGGACCGGAAATCGTGTGTAAGTGAGAAGTGCCTATTGCCGTATGTCAGAACGCATGGCGCCTGGAGCAATTTACTCAAGCAAACCGTACCTGAACATATGGCTTGTAGTCCTGTTCCATGGAAATCTGGGCAAGCTTGGCACTGATTGCAACCATCGCATCATTGAACAGTGCTGGGAAGGCCTCGTCTTCGTCAAAACGCTTGATCGCCTCTCGGATGAAGTCGAAGCAAAGACCATTCTCATTCGAGATACCTCTGAGCAGGAAAGGCACAAGCGTGTCGTGTGAAGGGTTCCGTTCTCGTCTGAATAGTGTCAGCCATCATCCACCAGCTCACATATCTGTTCTCTAACCCGTATAGATCTGGCATAGTCAAAGCGAATAAGCAGTTGCTCATGCACAGCCTCTTGGCCTCCTCGTGGACCTCTTGCCGCGCCCCAGTGGCCGTCTTGGCGGTGCTCGAGGCATGAATCGCTCGCTTCCAGCATGGAAGCAAGTAGCCCATCAGAGGCTTGTCGTGCGGCCATGTATTCGCCGCCTCCATGATGGCCTGCTCGAGCACATCGACGGAGAGTTTCAGTGGCGACCCCGCTTCGTTGAGCTCCTCGTTGAGGCCAGGCAGAAATATCAGACGCTGGCCCTGCGCATTCGACATGACATGCGGATCGACAGAGACACGGAAGATCTGTGAGAGCACACGGTGTGCATAGTCTTCGTCGGATTCTGGCTGCGTGGTGTTGGCTTTTCGGACAGGTGGCGCTGTAACGAGAGAGTCGTCAGCGTCTGAGAGGGGCCGCTTGCGGGGATCGCGTATCCTCGTACCTGTTGAGGGTTTCGCCTCCGCTGGGCTACTACTCGAGGCTGCGCCGCTCGTCACGCCGAGCTTAGTGAATGGGTTTGCTTGTGAGGAGGGTGAGGATGACGAGGTCGACGGCGCTGGGGTGATGTTGATCGCTTTTCGTGCGTTTGCCGCCTCTGCTGCTGGAGTCTTCTGCGTCGTGCTGGGCTCAGAAGCTTTTTGTGCGGTATCGTTACTTGATGATGCATCGTTGCCTTCTGATGACGCTGGTGGTGATGAGGGCGGCGGGCCCCCGAGTTTCGCTAAGCGTCTCGCGCGAATCTGTTGCACGGGAAGAGTCAGATTCGAACATCGTTATCCCATTGACAGGAGCACATGTGTTGAAGGCCTTACCTGTTCCATCTTCTCCTTGTCTGGGGCATCCCCAGACCACGATGGCTGCTCGTTAGGGTCCATACCGAGGGTCTCGGAGCTGCTTGGTTTCCAAGCGGTTGATAGTAAATAACGATGGAAGATGTGCTGTCGTCGATAATTTGTCGTACTCAGCCGACTTCCGGGTGTTCTGACTGACAACGACGATGAAAGAAGAAGTTCAGCGCCAAAGGAGACAGAATCAGGGTTCACGCTGGAATCGGAGGCAAGGCTGATTGACGTGATGGACGTTGAGCTTAGGCTGCTAAGGTAGGGATCTCGGCGGGTGTGGGTCACAGGTCAGGTACCTCAATAATGAGGTGAGGGGCGCTGTGAATGACGGTCCTGGAGGGGTCGCTGCTGATCCCGATACAGTGCTCAGATTACTTACCCTGCACCGACTGGAACAGCTCGAGTAAGGTAGCAACCTGACCTTCCAGGTTCCAATTGGTAGAGACGGCGAGACGAGTCTGATCAGACAGCAGTCAAGCTAACAGCAAAGTACACTGGGTAAATGAAGTAAGATGGCTGTGTCGGGGTCTCTGAGACCTCGGTCATTGTTAGGCCAAGCAGACGAAGAGTGAAAGACCAGGCCAAGCACTGTATAGCAACTCCGCTGGGTCTAAAGTCCGCAGCCAAACTTGACCACCAGAACCTTCCATCATGTCCCGGCTTATTGATAAGCTTCAGAACCACGTTAGCCTGGATCTCGCAACGGTCTCTCATTCCGCAGCAACTTCCGTCATATCGTGCTGTACTCTGATGTCACGAATATCTTGCAATGAAAAGTGCATGATTATGTTACAACAGCTTCTGTGCTATTGCTATGCAATCTCCCTTAGTTTTACACCTAGCGCCAGAACAGGAACAAATGTCGGAATAAGTACAGCGACGGAAGCTCGGTTCGAGCTGTCTCATCGAACAGCAATCGAAAAAGAAGGGTATCAAATGCTGGAAAAGGCAAAACGCCATCCCATGTCCCTGCGCCGTAGGCCACCCCGTGTCACGCCAGATCTTTTGCACCAGATCTCTTTCAGGACCACCCGTCTCTGCTGATATCCCGTCATAGACGCGGCAGGTCGGTCTCCGCCCCCGATGAGCGTCTCCTCTCAGGCATCTGGGGAATAGCTTCGCCACTCGTCTCCCGTCGGATCCCAACCGCTGCTCCTGTGTTGTTGGCAGCCCGAATGCGCCCCTCCTCACGGCTTCTGTTGAGAAGCCAGTTGACGTGCATCCGGATCATGTTAATGTTATTGCGTAGTTCCGTCACTTCCTCGCGAATAGGCATGACTTGATTCATCGTCCACATGCTCTGTCGCGCCTCCAAGTGCGTCAAGTTCTGGTGAATCTCCTCAAACCCAGCGTCCAAGTCTTGCATTGTGCGGTTGTCCCCAAGAAGCGCATCGCCTGACTGACCACGCCGTGCACCTGTAGAAGAAAGGTCGTCCATTCGGCGATTCATTTCCTCTTGACGTGTCTGTATTTCCTGTAGAGTTCCCTGTACGTCGCCAAAGGACTGAATGACTTCCCTCTGTGATCGGATGACTGCACCGGATGCAGTGTCTGGATGGAAAGCACATATCGCTGTATGGCTCGGCATCGAGCCTCGATTCATCCTCGTGGGACAACCGAGGTCTTGATACGTGCAGCCGATCTCGACGCCATCACAGTCCACCTCATGATGGGCAGCCATGTGCACCCGTCCTACGAGCTGCCAGCATGCCTCACAGCGCGTTTTGCCTTGGGGACAAGTGAGCATGTGCTCCTCGCGACTCGCGACCTCGATCTGCTCCTCGCAGAAATCACATTTGGTCTGAACATGAAGGCATGTCTCGTCCGTTGGTTTCTGGCGAAGCCTTTTATCGCAATTGGCATCAGGACACTTGTATGTTGAGAAACGACACTCCGTTTCGACGTGCGCCTCAACAACCTCACGGCGAACCTCTTTGTTGCAGCCTCGCCCATGATGTGGGCACTTGACCAGGATATTGCTCAGTTGCATGCGTATGATGCGGTCAGCGCTGAAGCAAGCAGACCATTCTAACGGCTCTCGGTCGATAGGACAGGCAGAGCCGGATGGGCTGGATGCGATGCTGCCTCGCAGACAACGGTAGCAGAAGGTATGGTCGCAAGGGGTTGTAATGGGATCGACGAGAGGATCGTGACAGATTGGGCACAGCAGGTTAGGATCGGGATCGGTAACGCAGGTAAGCGAATACATATCGAAAACGGCATTGCCGCCATATCGTCGAGGGAGGTCGAGGGAGGAAGGATGTGGTGCGGTGAAGGGCCCAGATCGCCGCCGCGCGATATCGGAATGCCGCCCGATGGCACCACCAGAGGAGAGTTGACCAAGCGACCTAATCTGCGCGTCGGCACGCGCTCTACTATGAAGCTGAGGCGCCTGATAAAAGGCATCTGGCGATGGCGGCCTGACGAGGCTAGTGACGAGGTCGGGCGTAGGGGACATACGACGTAGACTTCGGCGTGCGAAACGGCGGGCAGCCGCGGGACTCATACGGATTCCCTCATCGCTGGACTCGGAGATATGATCGTGCCTGGCTGTACTAATGATGTTCGGTGTGGAAGAGGAAGCCAATGCTGAAGAAGCGATGGCTGAGCTGGGCCGTGGACGAGGCAAGTCCAGAGAGGACCGATTTGAATCTGTTGCCATACTGTTCACCCTCGGTTGCCCAGGGAGAAAGCAGCCGACGCAGAACAGATGGCTGCGAGTATAATCAAAAACTCAAAGCCTACTATCGATGGCAAGAATCGTATGTTGATGAGGCTGCGTGAATGGTTGGCGCAAGGGCTGGAGGACGCATTTGAGGGATGACGTGGGAAGAAGGCATCCGGAAGGATGGAGGAGGCCGAGACGGAAGAATGTGTGTGGGAGAGAGGTGTTTGTATGTGTGTCGATCCGCGTTACTGGGGAGAAAAGGTGGAAGGGGTGGGTGAAGATTCGGGCAGCTGGAGCGACGATCACCTGAGGTTGGTGGAGATAGAGAAGAAGAGCCAGCGACTGATTCTAGTGAGGCGGCTGAGGAACGAGACAAGAAGCGACGAGTTCGACACCCCGCGTCAGGGCGCCGTCAGCGCTGTAGCGAATCCCCACTACAGCCCCCAGTTGGGTTTGGTGGCAGGACGCGGTGTCGCGACGGTCTGCCGAGGGACTCCCGGATGAATTCTTCTTGACAGCCCTTGTTCGTATTTCCTCACGACTCGAACTCGGCTGTCAGTCGAGTCTGGCAGGATTATCGCTCATTCGGCGGAGTCTTCTGAACCTTAAACTCTCTGGGTGAGGTGACCGCGCCACATATGACCCCTCCCCGCAAAACGTCAAGCTAACTTCTCTCAACAGCCACGGGCTAAGGGCTAAGGTACGGTGCGGATAGTCTGACGTAGGTCGGAGCCGGGGTCCAGGGTGCAGTTCTGTGCAGTCGTCCGCACAGCATGGCTCCCGCGGTCATGGCTCCCGGCGTCAGTTGGATGCCTTTGGAATTCGAGCTTTTGCTCTCTTCTTCCTGCTAAGTAGCAGCTACCACGTGGTGATAGACAGACAGAAAGATCAATCGAGTGCTTGTTGCACGTCGAGTGCAATGCGTATCCAGAATTTAGGATGTGAAGTCCGTCTGTAAATACAGGCAGAAGCAGAATAGCAGGCAAAAAGGCAAAAAAGCAAAAAAGCAAAAAAAGGCAAAAAAAGGCAAAAAGGTATGAAAGGAGTGGGATTCGAACCCACGCCTCTTTCGAGACTGCGAAATAGGTCGTTCAAATTGCTTCGATAGAAACCTGAACCTGTAGTGGGTATTAGTACGTGTCGAAAGGAACATTCAGTGCAACATTGTCACTCACACAGCGCCTTGGACCGCTCGGCCATCCTTCCTATTTTGGACAGCCGGCTTTTTATTTTTGTTTATATAGGTCTTGCAGAGCCTTACACTTTGGAGGATAGACAAAACAGCCTTACTGTTCATAGACTGTACAGCAATTCGTCGGATGCAAATCTCCCTATTTGAGACTGTTCCAGATCCTGTGGCTGGTCGTTATTGTGCCATATTCTTCGGTGAGGCGCAAGGCTGCATAAGCATATACATGCAATCACACAAGGATGGCGCGAGCAGCTCAGCAAAGTCGAATGGCAATGCATATATATATATATATACCTTATATATATATGTACAAGGTAAGTATGTACATGTTTTGCGATGTACTGTCAAAGAATTACTTGGATCTTTCCAAGGATCTATCGCAGAGGTAACCTCAGCAGATCTTCGAATCGGCTGCCGTCCTCGAGTATCCATCTTTAGTTCCCGCATCGCAGCACGCTGTCGTGTTACTCACGGCACGTACTACAGCAGCACGAACTTCACGTCTGCAGGGATGCGCATCGGGTCCTTTTGGTCTGAGATCGATCCCATGACCTCCTCAACACCTTGGCATGTTGACTTCGTGGCGAAACAATAATGCCTCTCCATGTCAGGCGTAAAGACGGCAGACTATGATCTTCTTACATGTTCCTCTGTTGCCTGCTTCAACCCCACCACCCAACTGCCGTTCAGTCGACCTGAACGTCGACGCAGAGCCTCATCACGTAAACAGCCGAATCACCATTCATGGAGCCCTCTTTTTCGAAATAACTATCACACATCTTCCGACTCTCGCCTATAGTCGCGAGGCAACCACAAGGCAGACGCCGATATTTTGACACCAGCAATGCCCCCCAACCGCAGAATCCGACCTAGGGCCCGGCCAAACCGAAACAAAAGGTGGTCACGGTCTGCGCCTCCTTCCTTTCGCCTGGGAAGCACGTCCAATTAACAAAACCGTGCACTTCAGCTGCAACAGGTGCAGGGCCTTTGGCACCACCACATCAAACCCAAGTACCGACCGCGCCCCAAGCTTCTGCAACCTGCATGAGTTGGTGCCTGCGAGGCAACCGAGATAATGCGCCGTGTTGCCTTCTGAACACTATGTGTCACGATTCACCACCGACGCGCACTCAACACTGAAGTCGCCATGCCGCCCGACACTGCGATGGTAACAGATGCGTCAGACACTTCGCTGCCGTCTGACCCTCCCGACCTTCTACAGGTCGAGATTGTCCAATGAACATGCCGCACATCCATCGTTCACGATGCTCCATCACTCCGTTCGCCGGCCTCCGCCTCGCTTACTCTTCTGACTAGGCCAGACATGGGAGCCTTGTGCACTGCCTGGTGACCCAATCCCAGGCCATTTCCCTCATCAGGCAAGACACGGTCTTAAAGCTGGGCCAACATACCAAGTCATCGGTATGACTACCTATGTTGAGGCTCTTCGCTAGCCCCCGCACATGCGTGAGGCTTTATCGCGAATCATATGCTGCCAAAGATGACCCTCACAGCCATCATGGGGCCCTATCTTGATCACTGCGACTTTGACGACATGGGTCTAGACGATGGTGTGTAGCATTACACTTCAGAAGAAGGTCCAATAGGATGAGACAGTATGTGTGACGACTAACGTTGTGCTTCGCCCCTGTTCTATATCATCCCAGCTGCCGCCATCTCCTTGCAACAAGGGACCGACGGCAACCTCACTCCTCCTCCCAGGCTCTTCGTACCAAGATTAGACCAATCCATCATGAGTTCGGCAGTCTCTTCAACAGCTCTCTTGCCTTTATTGGACAAGCCGAAGAAGACCTCCAAGAAAAACAAGGAAAAGCAGAATGCGCAGGCGCAAGTCACTCAATTCTGGTCAAAATACCACTCCAAGACTCCGGCCAGAGTCACCTCCATCTTTCCCAAGAAGCTCTACGAGGGACTTGTACCCGTCGAGGATACACCCGGCCTCCGGATTCGCAACGCGGCCCGAAGCTACGAAGAGGCGAGAGCACATTGCAAGAAGATGGTCAAGCGAGCGGTAGCCGAATGCGAGCGCATGAACTGCAGATTCACCGATGCTGAATTCGACGTTGAGGCCGATTTCACGTACGGACCCAGGAACTGCCTCTACGGTCTTGGGCACGAAATATTCACCTGCTGTGACTCGGATGATGATAGCAGCTCCAAGTCCAAGCGTAAGGTGAGCGGCTGGGAGATGCAGATGGCCCTGGACAGCATCTCTAGAAGCGACGTATTAGCCGAGAACACGGCCGCTTTCAAGGTCGATAAGCTCCAGAGGTTCATGGGCAGTGACTACTATCCCGATTTCACATACAGCCATGGTGCACCACGATCGGTGCACCGCCTCGACTGGATCTTCGAGAACCCTAGTTTCACGGTGGACGGCTACTCTAGCTCGGACATCAAGCAGGGTAAATGCGGAGACTGTTGGTGGCTCGCTGGCCTGGCCTCGATCGCGCACCGAAGGGACATCATGGATAAGATTTGTGTGGCAAGGGATGAAGAGTGCGGCATCTACGGATTCGTCTTCTGGAAGGATGGCGAGTGGATCACAACAATCATCGACGACAATCTCTTCCTAAAAAACGAAGATTACGGTAAATACACGGATACATACGATGTCTCGGGGAAGAAGGCCAGACTGTACAGGAAGGAAAAGCAGACTGGATCGAAGGCTTTGTACTTCTCGCACTGCGAAAACGAGAACGAAACCTGGGTGCCACTTCTCGAAAAGGCCGTATGTCTTTCCCTATACCCCAAAAGAGTAAAGGAATTTTGGCTGACAGTAGTAGTACGCAAAGGTACACGGCGATTACGAAGCTCTCGACGGCGGCTGGAGTGGCACGGCAATCGAGGATCTCACCGGCGGCGTGACTACACTGGTTGCAGGTAATGGAGTGCTTAGAAAAGACCGCCTCTGGCGCGAATTTGTCAAGTCTGGAGAGGAGGACGGGGAATTTGTCTTCGCTCTCTCGGCCCGAGCCGGCTGGTCGTCACAGAATGGCATCACTCTCGGCCATGCATACTCTGTTATAAGAGCAACAGAGGTGCAGGATGAAGACGGAAAGAAACATCGACTAGTCAGGGTCAAGTAAGTCGCAACAACGAGGAGGAAGCAAACCCGCTTATACTAACTTTCTTAGGAATCCCTGGGGCGAGAGGTCATCAAAGGCTATGGGTGAGTGGTTTGGACCTTGGTCGGACGGATCCAAGGAATGGACACCATACATGCTCCAGAAGATGAATCACCAGCCTGGCGATGATGGAAACTTCTGGATCTCGTTTGCAGATCTTCTCGACAACTTCGAATGGCTGCACCGGACCAGACTCTTCAATGAGCGATGGAATATCTCGCAGCAATGGACCAGCTCCAAGGTATCTTGGGTCACAGGATATATCGATATGAGATTCATCATCGAAATCAAGGAGGAAGCTCTGGTCGTTATTGTGCTATCTCAGGTAAGTGGTACTGGATAGAACTTATCAGGGGTGTTTCTGACCGCCATCAATAGCTCGATGATCGGTATTTCAAGGGCCTTGAGGGCCAGTACGACTTTAGCCTAGACTTTCTCCTACGCAAAGTTGGATCGACGGTGCCGCTGTGTCAAGTCCGGACTCTGAACAAATATGACAGGCGCTCGGCCAACTGCGAGCTCGAGCTCGAACCCGGCACGTACGAAGTTCTTCCTAAGATCAAGGCCGAGAGGCATACGAAGGCCAAGACGACCGGAAAGATGGTGAGCACCTGGGCAGATAAGAACCCGGAGAAGCTGCGACAGATTGGCATGCAGTACGACGCGGCACATGCAAAGGCCGGAGTCTTCGACGAGGATGACGAAGTCGAGAGGCTACGAACGCAAAGCGAGAAGAAGAAGCAGAAGCGACGTGAAAAGAAGAAAAAGGAAGAGAAGGCATTGAAGAAGATGCAGAAGGCGTACATGGAGAAGCGCACTGCGACGGAGGACGAAGACAGTGAGGTCGAGGCTACGGTGAAGAAGTGGATCAACAGGCGACTCAAGAAGAAGGGCAAGGCGTCTGATGGGCGCAACGCCAAGAACCTGATGCAGTCGCGCAAGTCGACCGATGGCACCTCCGAGAAGACCAGCGTTCACGAATCGTCCAATAAGGATGCCGATTCCGAGGCCGAGGGCTCTTCCGTAGCTGGCAGCAACACGCCCTCGTCGACGGTTAAGGATGAGAAAGAGAAGGCAGAGTCTGACTCGGAGTCTGAAGACATGTCCGACACGGGCTCGGAGAGTGAAGAGGAGCTAGACTTTGACAAGAAGCAGCCATGGGACCCCGTATGTGTAATGGGACTGAGGGTATACGCCCAAGACACGGTGGCGACGGTGACGCTCGGGGAGAAGGAAGTTGGAGATGGCATGACGGTGAAGAGCCAGGAAACGAACGTTACGAAGACTTGAGCATCAAGTCAGTCTTATGACATGGAATTCAGTCTTTGCAAGCGAAGAAGCGGGAAATTGGCGGTACCACTCGACTCTGTACTTGATAATGAATCAACTCCGTACCTACAGACTCTATTTGCTCGAGTGCCATACATTGACACTCCTGACACGCGTATTGGGATGATTCAAAAGCATTATACGAGCCTCAAGTCAAATCAGATCGAAGTTCGTCCCACAAGCAATTGACAAGCGATGCAACACGGCAAGGCACGTGCAAGTGAATGAGGCGAAGCGACGTCATGCGACCTTCGGCTTGGGGCGGATGTCGCCGGCGTCGCGCATCGACTTTCACATGCCAGCGCAAATGCCACACCCACCCCCCGGAACCCCGACCTTGACACAACAGCCTATTTCACAAAAGGGAGGAAAACAAACACATTCATTCGCTGCAGGTCCTCCCATACGCCTGCTTTGTATGCCACATGATTCGATCAATCCGGGGAGGTTTCGGGCCAGCCTCTACGGAGACATAGTGCGAGTCATGAGTCGGTGAATTAACCGAGCCACCTTGATCAACTTCACCCTCATTGTTTGCGGCAAACTCGGTACCTTTCCTCGTCTTTGCACTTCCTTTGTGTACTTTTGCCTTTTTCCTATTACAGAGCTGTACATATCTCGTGATGCAACTATTCCATAATAGTTGTGTCGTACTGTGTCGAGAGCTGCTATGATCGACCACGTGCTGGGACGGCCGTCGTCCAAGTCTCGGCGGATGCAGGTCCTTGCTGTGTTATCATTCTGGGGCTTCTATCTATACAAGTAAGGCTCAGTATTGTCTCACGATCTATACGGACGGAGATATGCTAATGTCTTCACAGAGGTCACCGCCATGGCCCTCCAGGCTCGAAACCTCTCTCACGACTCCTTTCGGGGCGCCTCACAACATGGCAGACCGTCGTCATGACCATGATGTATCTCTACGCCGCGAGGAACTTCAGCGCTCTCGTCGGCCTCGCCAGTCCTGAACCGATGGCCAACATGTACGACGCCACCTTCTTCCGTGCCACCTGGGTCCTCACCGCCCTGGACGCCGGCTTCTGGACCGCCATGCGCATCCGAGCAAAGTGGCTGCGTGATCTCGCCAGCATTGTCTTCTCCGTCTTCTACCTCTTCGCTACCGAGCGCGCAGACGAGAAAGTCCGCAAGGTCCGGGGCATGTTGACTGTGGACCACCTCCGTGTTTCTTGGAACAAGGGGACGACGCCGTATCTGCGGTTCTTTCAGGGTTTGATGAGGCCTAGGTTCACGAGGTGGCCTCCAAGGCAGGTGAGGATCAAGAGGCCGTCTTCGAGCGACTACAAGGAGAGTATCAGCGCGTGGCTGTACTTTGATGGGCCGCTGTCGGCTCTCAGCAACCAGAACAAGCTGATCCTCGACGTTCCGGGAGGTGGTTTTGTTGCTATGGACCCGCGCTGCAACGATGATAAGCTGTTCGCATGGGCTGCAAAATCAGGTTTGCCTGTGCTGAGTCTGGACTACCAGAAAGCGCCTGAGCACCCGTACCCATTCGCGCTGAACGAGTGCTTTGATGCCTACGCGACCATCTTTCAAACTAAAGGCCGCTGCATCGGCATGTCGGGCAAGGAGACGCCGAGGGTGATCATCACGGGGGACAGCGCGGGAGGCAATCTGGCTGTAGCCACGACGCTGATGATCCTGGAGTCGAGCTCTTCTGGACATCAGCGACTCAGTGCAAGGGGCAACCTGCCACCGCCAGATGGGCTGGTCTGTTTCTACCCGGCGCTGGATATGAATATCGGTAATTGGATGACGGATGAGCAGATGGCGCTGATCCGGGATCGCAAGGCGAGGAAGACGAACCGGTCCATTGTGAAGCGGAAGAGCATGCAATATAACCAGCTGGCAGGGACGCCTCACCACTCCGATGACGAAGATGAGGGTTTGTCGAAAGAGACAGATCAGACTGGAAATAATGGCGACTCAGGCTCTCCCAAAAATTTCGGTTCCCCAAGTCTGGGAGCATTGACGGATGAGGGGACAAAGTTGAAAAAGTCAAGGCAGTCTGGAAAGGGGAGTCCGAATGGGAGAAAGGCGATCAACGGATCTCATCACCCAGAGCCCCTGAGCACGCGCTTAGCAACGTCCTCGATCATATCTTACTTCAACGACCGAGTGCTGACACCTGAACTGATGCGGGCCATGATCATCCTCTACATTGGACCTCACAACCGGCCTGACTTTACTCGCGACTATCTGCTGAGTCCAGTACTGGCACCGGATGAGCTACTCGCGAGATTTCCAAAGACGTTCTTCATGACGGGCGAGCGCGATCCGCTGGTCGACGACACGGTCATCTTCGCCGGCCGGATCCGCCGGGCGAAAGAAGCAGCAGCGGAGCATCTCACGGATGCATCCTCATCGCGCCTTGGACAACGCTCTTCTCTACAAGACTTCAGCTCTCCGGAAGTTCTGTTGATTCCCGGAACCTCACATGGCTTCATGCAGTTCCCCAGCGTCTACCCTCCAGCATGGAAGCACTTCGACCGCAGCGCTTCCTGGTTCAACCTCATCTTCGCCAACGCCGACAGCCAGCGGCGGCGAGAGCGTGCAGAGCAGACGAGAGCGAAAGCGGCAGCGATGAAGGGCGCCGAGTCGAGTGGGGAGGAGGACCGGCCTCTGGAGATGAGTATGACGAGGATGCGCAGTTCGACGACGGGGAGCGGGGAAGGGCAGGATGCGAAGAGGGGCGGAAGGAAAGGGAAGACGTTGGAGAAGAGCAAGAGCCTGGTGAAGCTGAGCAGTGAGGATGATCTGCTTGGGAGGAGGATGCAGGGACTGACGAGTGGGCTGACAGGGATGGCTGAGGATGACTGAGGGACTGCGAGGTCATCGTGAGGTTATAGAGGGATGATATCGGATAGCACCTGGCTGAGCGGGTGCCACGGCATATCGTGCATAAGATGCAAGTGTATTGGGACAGCCGCGTCGGCGAAGCACGAGATGTAAATTGGCAGAGACGATCACCATCTCTTATCGCGTTGCTGAGTGAAGATGTTCTCTCTGTTCACAGCAGGGAGATAAAATACTACTGAGCGATGTAGAGAATTGTAGAGGCACCACTACTAGTAGTCCGCTCGGGATGAATCACAGCTGGCCGAGCCTGCCATGTTGAGCGATCCCAGTACCCAATCAGTGTCTCGGCTGGTGCACCTGCTCACAGTGGGACCAGCCGGCAGCGATGAATTGATGGTGGTGCCACTACATCATCACTGCACTAAGGTAATGACCTAAGGTACCTAAGGTACGTTAACCGGCTGAGACAGCCGACAATTCATGACAGCCAACATGTGCTTGCCGTACGATCCGTGTCGATGCATCTTACGTGGCACAAGCGGGGCAATTGACTGGTTCTCTCTCTCTCTCATTCAGTCATCGACCTGGAATAATGCAGAGGGGAGCCGTGAGTGCCGGAAGCCCACAAGCTTTGGGCTAGTCGTACCTTTTGATCCTATTCTAAGCGAGGACTTGCTGATGGGACTGCTGGCGGTACTATCTATTGGTAGTAGCATTCCATTAACTGCATGCGGGAGAGAAGCTCCGTCAATCAAGCCTACAGACAAGAGCCGGCAGCTTGAGCTACAGCTGATGTAGCTACTACAGCTACAGGCAGCGCCCAACAGCTGGCAGGAGTTGGTCTATAAGGTCTGGAAGCTCGTAGCTCAGGTAGGTAGCTCGCGTCTCTGGAATGTAATCATCAACTCTCTTTTCTTCCTCTCCATCCTGCACACGCATACATTGGATTTGGTCGATTTCGTCCGCATCTCGTTCCTCCCATTCCATCCTCACTTACACGTACCTCAGCTCTCGCGACTGACCACCACAATGGTGCATCTTGCCACAATCCCGGCTCGCGAAAACAAAGAGGGCGAGAGCTCCTCCTCCGCCAGCCGCTCAAAGGCCCATCTCGAGCTCGCCGACTGTGACGATGGATTCACCACCAGTGTCTACGGGTCCAGGTTTGCCAGAGAGGATCTCCCTCGACATGAGATCCCAGAGGGTCAGATGCCGCGCGAAGTGGCCTACCGGATGATCAAAGACGAGCTGAGTCTCGACAACAATCCAATGCTTAAGTACGCCATAGCGAATTAAACAGCGACTATTTTCAGATACGGTGATACTGACACTCATCCAGCCTGGCTTCCTTTGTCACCACTTATATGGTCAGTCAATGACTCGCCTCAACGCACCTTGACCTGTGCTCACTCAAACAACAGGAAGACGAAGTCGAAAAGCTTATGACAGAGTCCTTCTCCACAAACTTCATCGACTACGAGGAATACCCCCAATCCGCAGACATCCAGAACCGCTGTGTCTCCATGATCGGTGCCCTCTTCCACGCTCCCGACGACGGCTCATCCATCGGCACCTCCACCGTCGGCTCTTCCGAGGCCATCATGCTCGCCGTCCTCGCCATGAAGCGCCGCTGGAAGAACCGCCGAGTAGCAGAGGGCAAACCTTTTGACAAACCCAATATCATCATGAACTCGGCTGTTCAAGTTTGCTGGGAGAAGGCGGCAAGGTACTTTGAGATTGAGGAGAAGTACGTGTATTGCGATGAGGGGAGGTACGTCATGGATCCCGAGACGGCGGTTGGGTTGGTGGACGAAAACACTATTGGTATCTGTGGCATTTTGGGGACGACCTACACGGGTCAGTACGAGGATGTCCAGGCCATCAACGATCTGCTCGTCGAGAAGAAGATCGACTGCCCCATTCACGTCGATGCTGCCAGTGGGGGCTTCGTTGCCCCGTTTGTCGTCCCTGACCTCAAATGGGATTTCTCCCTCGAGAAGGTCGTTTCCATCAACGTCTCTGGCCACAAGGTAAGCCCACCATCATCTTCTGTTGCGACTCCTAGTACTGACTGCTTGTAGTACGGCCTCGTCTATCCCGGTGTTGGCTGGGTCATCTGGCGCTCTACCGAATACCTCCCCCAGGAGCTCGTCTTCAACATCAACTACCTCGGGGCCGACCAGTCCTCCTTCGCCCTCAACTTCTCGAAGGGCGCCTCCCAGGTTATCGGCCAGTATTACCAGCTCATCCGCTTCGGAAAACACGGCTACCGCGCCGTCATGAGTAATCTCACCATCACAGCAGACTACCTCAGCGAAGAGCTTGAGAAGCTCGGTTTTGTTATCATGTCCGAACGCGCCGGCGCTGGTCTGCCCCTCGTCGCATTCCGTTTCAAGAACAAGGCGGAAGGGGGTGAGGAGAGGCACTATGATGAGTTCTCACTGGCGCGCACGCTGAGGACGAGGAGCTGGGTTGTTCCGGCTTACACCATGGCACCCAAGACAAACGACCTCAAGATGCTGCGAGTCGTTGTGCGCGAAGACTTCACCAGGTCTCGCTGTGACCTTCTTCTCAAGGATATCAAGCTGTGTCTCGGCTTGCTCAACGATGTGGACGCTGAGACTGCCCAACGCCTGAAGGAGCTCACCCTCAAGAGCGTTTCTCGGAGCCACCAGTCTACCCACAACCATGAAAAGTACAAGGTATGTTGTTCCAGTATTCTCTCACGGTAGAAAAAGTATACCGAACTGACTCCTGCAACAGAATGAGAAGCACTCGCTGCAGGGTAAAACGGGAAAGACTCATGGAGTGTGCTAGATGGGAACTTGGCAAGAGGATCAAAGCTTTCGAGAATGTAGACCGCTGAAGCGGCACCAAAGTGATCCGTTTCTAATACTGAATGAAATCTATAATCTGCCGTTGTTCCACAATCGCACCGTCTCATCGCAATGAAGCGATTGCCTCCTCCAGGATATCCAGCCCCTGATTGATCTCCTCCTCCGTAACCAGCAAGCTCGGCACAAAGCGCAGCGTGTTCATGCCTGCCGTGATAACCAGCAGTCCCCGCTCCCTCGCCGCCTTCACAATCGGCGTTGGGTCCTCGGACAGTTGCAGTCCGAGGATCAACCCCCGTCCGCGCGTCTCCTGAATCAAATCCGGGAATCGCTCCTGCAGCTTGGCGAAACGCTGACGGAAGATGTCTCCCTTTGCGACAACGTCAGCCTGGAGCTGCTTGTCGGAGAGGCGTGTGACCATGTAGTGCGCAATACGCGACGCCATCGGGTTGCCGCCGAAAGTGGTGCCGTGGTCGCCGACCTTCATGCTGCCGCCGACCTTCTTGTTCACCACGACGGCACCGACGGGGAACCCGTTGCCGAGAGCCTTTGCTGATGTGATGACATCAGGATGCGCCTCCTTGGGTAGGTTTCCGTGTGCCCAGAATGTACCGGTGCGGCCGAGACCGCATTGGATCTCGTCGTAGATCAGCACGGCGCCGACTTCACGGCACCTGCGTGCGAGCTGAACGAGGAACTCCTCGCTCGCTGCGTGGACACCACCCTCGCCCTGGATAGGTTCAACAATCACACCGCAGGTCTTCTCCGTGACCATGTCGTTGATGCAAGATGCGTCATTGTACGTGCCGACCTTGAACCCAGGCACCATAGGCCCAAACGGCTTCTGATACTTCGGGTTCGGCGTCGCTGACAGGGCGCCCATCGTGCGTCCGTGGAACGAGTTGTTGAACGACACGATCTCCGTCTTTTCGCCTGAAGGGTCGACGATCTTGCCGGTTTTGCGGGCAAACTTGATAGCGGCCTCGTTTGCCTCGGATCCAGAGTTGCAGACGAAAACAGATTCGGCGTCGTGCATGCAGCCGGCCTCGATGGTCTTCTCGACGAGGAGTTTGGACAGAGCGCCGGTCCAGATGTTGAAGTATAGGTTCGAGCAGTGCACTAGAGTTTTCGACTAGAGACGGGATGGCGTGTTAGCAGTGCGTCGAGGGGATCAGTTGAATCTGGCAATGGGTTTGGGCATACCTGATCTGCCACGATCCTGGCGAACTCGGGGTCGCAGTGGCCCAGAGCATTGACGGCAATACCCGCCGTGAAGTCGAGGTATTTCCTGTTCTCGACATCGTAGAGGTACGAGCCTTCACCCTGGACAAAGACCGGAGAAGGACGAGCATAGGTAGAGACCATGTAAGGTGCCCAGTCGTTCACAAGAGCGCCGCTCGGTGAGTCGGTCGCGGGGTCCGGGTTCGGGAGCGCAGCGTCCCTCTGCAGAATCAACCAGAGTCAGCCACCGCAAGAACCCAATGACGGAGTCGTAGATCGCAAAGATACTCACGCCAATCGCCTGCTTCACATCCTCGGCGAGGTTTGAAGCCGTGGCATACGCTCGAGCGGCCGATCGCGGCTTGACCACCGTCGCGGGGGACACAATAGCCGCCAATTGGCGTCGCAGAGGTGCACGAAACGCCATTGTACTGATGGACTTCAAGACAAGTCTCTCAAACAGTCAATGCCTCGAGGTCTCGAGTCTCTCCTGTCGCTCGGTCAAATGGAAGTCGAGGGGTATGTATACGTAGTGGCGGGTGGTGTTGGGGATCAATTATTTCCAGCTGCCGGGTTTTATCGATAAAAGTCTCGCTCCGCGATCGCAGCTGAGGTTTATGACTCGGGACGCCAGCAATGGAGACGCGGGACTTGGCTGCCGACTAGCTCAGGGGCAGGACATGACGCATTTACACAAGGTTACATAACGATTCAAGCATGTTGCATCATTTCGTGACTCCGATTGGCATCGAGAACTAACATGGCACAGTCATTGTTGCCAGCAAAGGCAAATCTCGCCGCTGCCTGCTGCATCTGGCGCAAACAAGAGGATCCCAAGGTAAGGTACAGTACATAATCGGAACATTGAGCCCAAGCAATGAGCTGGCTTCGTCTTCTAAAATTACACACGCATCAAAGAGAGCCTTGTATGCAACCCAAAGTCATCAGAGAACGATTTCCGCCTGTGCAACATCCACCGGTGATGGAACACAAATCACTCGCATCTCTCCTCTCTCGCCTTGACCTCCTGGTACGGAACTGCGGCATCGTCTACACTGCACTATATCCGCCCCGGCTGCCCGATCCTTGCACTGTGTTCAGAACACGGCGCACCCAGTCCTTGATCAGGTATGGTACGTCGCGGAGAGTATCGCCATGTGGGAGAAGGTCCCAGCCACGAGCGCCGTATCGGTTGTAGTTGAGCCATGAGCCGAAAATCAGGTAGGCAGCAATTCCCAAGAACGCACTAGGTCCGAGCTGTTAGCAGGTCGCCAAAGATCCTCAGCAGAGCCAAGGCCACTTACATGATAAACAGCCAGGTGAAGAAGCCCCATGAGGTGCTGGCAGAGTCATTGCCGTCGCCATCATCACTTCGCTTGTCCTCGCACGCATGCTTCGTGTACCATGTCATGCGTAGGACGTCAGCATCCTTCTCCTCCTTGAAGCTCTCCCAGACCAAGGCGGCATCGTCCTTCTTCAGCTGATGCTCAGCCGAAGATTCACCCTCGTCTTCGTCCTCATCACCCTTGTCCTTATCCTCCCTACGTGCCAGACGCTCGTACTTATCCTCAGCGTCCCACTCGCCCTCACTGCCATCCTTCTCAGGGTCGCAGAGGAACTCGATAATGGCCTTTTGCTCCTTGCGCTCTTTGACAGGACCTTTCAGTGGATGCTTGCCGCCCTTCAGAACGAGTCGTACACCCTCTTTGGATGAGTCGGAGTTGGAGTCGCTCGTCTTTAAACGTGTCGCATCGTAGCCGAATTGTGAACCACCGGCGTTCTCCAGTCTTCCAGCAATTGCTCGAACCTGGAATACCTCATCGGTGTCGCCCTTGAGCATATGTGTGATCGCGCATGCTGGAGATCCCAATTAGCGCGAGCAAAGCTACGATCCGTCGGTTTAACTCACCATGTGTTCCATTGGGACACTCCTCGGTCTTCTTGGCTTTGCCAGACTTCTTAAGAGGCTTGCATATGTCCAGCGTGTACGTCGTGTTGAAGTGCGCCTCCGTGCTAGGCTCCCATCTCGAAGTGACTACCGAGTGCGGCCCGCCGAGAGCGCCTAGGTTGAACGTGTGGCCATCGACGCGAAGCTTCTCGCAGTTGAACGATGCCGCTTGCACAGGAGCTGCCGCCAAGAGGAAAAGAGACGTGACAAGCTCGGAGACCTGCGGCCGATGCATCGAGAACGGCGCGGATTGACACAATTAAGGGGACGTGGACCGATTCGGATTTGGCGGACTGCTCGGCGATGATGGAAAATGACGACGATGTGTCAAAGGGAAAGACAAACGAGAGGATGCGACAGTCGTGGAACGATAGTTGTCGGGTTCGCCGGAGTTTGGAAATTACGAGGAAGAAGTGTCGAGAATACGTCAGGTACCCGCGACCGAGCTCCTGGTGCTCAAATCAAGCGTCGGGCGGGTCTTATGTCATTTCGACTTGGGGAGCACGTGACACGTGATACAGTCCCCTGATGGTCAACACGGTGCGAACTACTATTGCACGTCTGCGCATCAGAGATCATGGGAGCATATCACCTCTCACATATTAATCTGTTTCACAGATCTATCAAGAGTTTTATGAGTGATCCTATATTATCCCCATCAAGGGTGTCACGCGGGAATCAGTCTTCTACTAATAGTAGTAACATGAAAATCGTAAGCAGCGCTGGAAGGTCATAGCTAGGCACCAATTCTCCATGACCCAAGATTAACGCCGAAACCAAGTCAGGTGGTACGCCGACCACCTGCGACTTAAAAAAACAAGATATCGGGTGGATCGTACAAAGAAGCACCGTCGGCAGCACCCTGTACGAGTCTGGTTGGAGAGGTAAGCTGTCGCAGCCTCCAGTTCCGCTGCCAACACTAGCCATTGGCAGTCTCCTGTTGCAACGGTAGGTTTTTTTTCACATGCCCTGCTGGCCCATCATACCACCCATCCCTTGCATTGCTGCTTGCTGTTGTTGTTGTTGCTGCTGCTGCTGCTGCTGTTGGATCATCATCTGTTGCTGCTGAGCTCGACTCTGGGCCATTTGCTGCTGCACGAGACCGTGAGCATGCTGGCGGGCAGTTTGCTGCATCTTCTCGATGACATCTTGGGGAATGTGTTCTTGACCGCCGTACTTGGGCGCAGTATTAACAACCAGTTGTTGGAAAGCGCGTCGACTGAGCTGAGTGATCTGCATCTGCCGCTGCTGTGCAGCCATATGATTCGCAACTTGCTGTGGTGCCTGTTGCTGTTGCTGTTGTTGTTGCTGCTGCGGTTGCTGCTGCTGTTGCTGTTGCTGTGCCTGCTGCTGCTGCTGCTGCTGCTGAAAGGCTGCTAGCATATTGGCGTTGGTCCCATTCATCATCTGCCCGCTGGGTTGTCGTTGCATGTTGCCATTCATCTGATTCTGCATTTGCATACGCGCCATCTGCTGCTGCACTTGAGCATGAAGATGCGGGGGTACGCGCATCTGTCCGTTCTGTAAATTCTGAAGCTGTTGAGCGTACTGCGCAGCCAGTTGCTGACTGTTCATGCCACCTTGCTGTTGTTGTTGGGCCTGTTGCTGCTGGGGATGCTGCTGCTGCTGTTGCTGATTAGCCATCATCTGGCTGCGGAAAGCAAGAAGCTGTTGTTGCTGCTGCGGCGTCATGTTGTTCATGTTGATGTTGCCGCTCATGCCCGCGTTCTGCATAGCCATCATCTGCTGTTGTTGCTGCTGTTGCTGCTGAAGCGCCCGTTGTTGGGCAACCATCTGAGCCACAGCCTGTGGATTGTGCGCCATGTTCTGACCATTCATCATCACTTGTTGCTGGCCCATCTGTTGCGGGTTCTGCGCCATCATGTTAGGAGGAGGACTGGCTTGGGTCATTCGAGGAGTCGCAATCATCGCAGGCCGGTTCACAGGAGTGCCATGGGCCATGTTGGGCGTCGAATGAGGCATGCGCGGGGTGCCAGAAGGATGGCTCTGCTGGCTGCCTCTGGCAGACATGTTGTGAGACATTGGAACCGAGACAGCTCCGTTCTGAACGACAGACGAAGGACGCGGTGGGCTGGCAGCCATAGCAGAGCTGGTCTGCTGCATCGGAACGCTACCCACCATAGGAGACGACATGTTCTGTGGAGTTCCTTGTCTCACAACGGGTGACGTAGCGGAACCTTGCCCCATTTGACCTGGGAATCGAGCTTGGGCTTGATTCATAGCGTGAGGCATCGAATTTGGAGTTCCAACAGGCATGCCGTTCGCCATCCCATTCGCCATGCCGTTTGCTTGTACTGGGTGGCCATGCTGCGTAGGCCCAGTGCCTCCGGCTACATTGCCATGGTTCGCGGCCGCGGCGGCGGCTGCTGCTGCACGCTGTTGAGCCAGCATGGCCTGACGTTGGGCTTGAGCCGTCATTGGCCGCCCCGAGTTGTCGCTGTTCGCGGCAGCCTCGCGCCGCAGTCTCTCCGCTTCTTGCTGTTGTTGTTGCTGCTGCTGCTGAGCCTGCTGCTGAGCTTGTTGGGCTGCTTGTTGCTGAGCCGCTTGCTGTGCTTGCTGAGCCCGTTGCGCTGCAAGCTGCTGTTCCTGTTGCTTTTGTTGGCGCTGTAAGGTAAGCTGCCTGTCCTTCTCAATCTGTTCAAGCTTCTCCTTCTCCTTCTTCTCTTTAAGATTTGCCTTAATCTCTTGCAGAGTGTTGAATCGGGCATGGCTCGAAGTAGGCCCATCTGTGTCTGTTGCGCCAGCCCCTGCACTTGCATTGGCATCTCGCCGATCATCGAGCAGAGTCATATATCGCTCTCTGTCGGCTGCAGCAGCTTCATCAGCCGCAACCTCGGCGGTAGTCCGTTTCCTAGTCTTTGGTTGAGGCGGCGGTTCTGAGTGCTTGGGGTCGGAGAAGAATTCCAATAGCGCGATGGTCTCCTCTTGAGACTTGACAGGCTTCAGATACAAGGGTGCAGTCGTTGCCAGTAAAATCTGTCCCTCAGCCGATGGTATATCTCCGATATCCAGATCGGCCTTCTCTTTCTTCATTCTTTTAGCGGGAGGAGGCATGCTACCTGCTGTCGGTGTGGGAGGTACAGTCGTCAAAGGCGTCCCAGGCGGGACAACGCCTGGCGTGTCAAGGCCAGCGCGGCTGTCACTTGCGCCCTTCTGACTCCTCAGGAAAAGATCCATCGAAACGGACTCGGGAGTAGGACGCAGCACCCGTGTGTAGATCTTGGGGGTCTGCGTGCCAGACGCAGAGGTCGCTTTGGGTGTTGTGGGCGCCACAGCGGTTTCTGTGTTGCTGCTGCTACTTGGGCGGCTCTCGTCTTTCTTCGCAGTCTCCGGTGATCCATCGCCTTCTCTAGGAAAAGGTGCATATG
This sequence comes from Sarocladiaceae sp. R1802, assembly GCA_023628655.1. Lineage (NCBI taxonomy): Eukaryota > Fungi > Ascomycota > Sordariomycetes > Hypocreales > Sarocladiaceae > Sarocladiaceae sp. R1802. Next base: position 709,863 of record JAMAKF010000019.1, read on the forward strand.
GAGATGGGGTCATCCATTGATTGTAGTTGTGTATTGATGCTGCAGCTGTGTCGGGAGTCGATGAGGGTTTTGCAGCTTCCTTGGCTTGAGAAGGTGTCCGGTGGTCCTGAATAACGACAATGAGGCATCCTTGGTAGAAAGAGACATTGAATTTGTTGAAGTACTCAAGGAGGTCGTGTGGTATCGTTCGCTTTCGTAGATGGTCGATGAATAATTTCATAGGCGACTGATACGAGAATTTGCTCTCTTGCCCGTCGAAGCGGAAGTGTGTTGCATAGAGATGCACAATAAGTGACGGAGGATATCCTTCAGCCGCCTTGAGTATATCTTTGTCTGTCATTTCTACATTGTGTGAGCAGTTGCTCGCTCGCACCGTGAGCGGAGATCTTACCCGAAGGCTTCAGCAAAGCGTCTGACTGGGCTGTAACACCCGCCAGAAACCCTGTGCGAAGGCCTACACTATTCCTGGAATTTCGACCCAGGTTCAGGGACAGATTCTCCCTCCTCGTCCTGCTGACTGGCCGTACTGATGAGGGGGTGACCGTCCTCTCGGCAGCCGAGGCAGATGGTTGTTTGGTGGGTTGGGGCGGTTTCTTCGATGTCATTGATGGAGACGGGGAGGATGCGGAGTTGATGTTGCCATTGGTCTGGATGCTCGGAGGCACAGGGCGCTTCATCTTGGTGGCGCCATTCGTTGGCGGCATGGTTGGAGTGACCACGGGAGCCATGATGGCGACGGGGGTCGACACAAGGCTAGCCAGTCATGTATGTCCGAGGCGGAAGTATGGGAATTGGGCTAAGTTCGCATTGAATGAACTTTTTGGCGCGCACTCGGATGCTTGAGCAGTGTGAATGCTCTTGCGCTGGTGATTCCAGGTCGCGTCGTCGGTTGGGGGATGGGTCGGAAGCGTGGATGCGACTCGGATGACGGCAACGCGCCGTCGAGCGCAGATCGGGGTTGTCGGCTAAGTATATCCCATGCATGAAAGAATGTGCTGGGAATGATCGAAATGCGCTGGAAGATTCGAGGTCACCTAGGGAAAGCAGCGTCGATGGGGGCTGATGACTTTGACGTTACTCGCTTGCTTGCTCGTGATGCGAACGATTGGCGTTGGCGTTGGCGTCGCATGATCGCCAGGACGCGGGACCAGGTCACGTGATTGCGATACTCCGATTGTTCCTTGGAAGGTTTCTTGGTTGCACTTGTAACTTCAAGCCCGGTACTTTCCTCCCAATTCCATTCACTTCTAATCAATCTCTATTGTGATATTGAGATACACGACGGATGATTCGTGGTCCTCATACTCACGCATGTGTCTACCCCATGCCGGCGCCAAGCTCCTCCGACTCCTCCACGGGGTTTCCTCCACATTCGTGACATCAGCTGCAACTGTACGGGGCCATCGTAGTCAATCCATCAACAGCTGACGCCCTTTTCCAGTGAAGAATTCTGTTGTTTGACCTCCTAGTCACATCAAGACAGCAATCCCGTCACAGCTCATAGAACCCTTTACAATGTCATCGGAAGGGCGACTAGCGATCATCGCTGGAGGCATTGGTGCGCCCATCCTTACCATCCCACCTACCTACCCTACGACAAAGCATTGTCATGGAAACTGATTATCCCTCTTCACCAGGCGGTATTGGCTCTGCCGTCGGTCTGTCTTTCAAACAGCAAGGCATAAAGTTAGCGTTGCTGTATGCCCCATTTGAAGCCGACAATGTATCAGCGGTACTAGAGCAAGTATACGGGGCTGGGCCTCACTTCGACATTTCAACTTATGAGTGCGACATCACAGACCCATCGTCGGTCGAGGCCGCTTTCGCCGCTATCACGCAAGACAATAAAGGCTTCCCGACTATTCTCGTCAATAGCGCCGGTTATGTCAATTTATCGCCCTTGGAAGAGACACCGCCCGAGGATATCCTTCGACACTACATGATCAACCTCTACGGTCCAACACTGACAGGACAGGCCTTCGCCAGGACTTACATCGCGGCCAAAGCAAAGCAACCCGACGGCCCGGGGGGAAGGATTGTTAATCTCGCCAGCCAGGCTGCGCATGTTGCACTGAATAATCATGGAGCCTATTGCGCATCAAAAGCTGGTCTTGTTGGGTTGACAAAATGTCAGGCGAATGAATGGGGCAAGCATGGCATCACGTCGAATACCGTCAGCCCAGGGCCGGTGTGGACTGCCTTGGGAAAGAAAGCATGGGGCGATGACGCTGTCCGGGAAGAGTGAGTACCCTTCTTGAAACCAGAATGTAGACAACTCGGTTCCTGACCCTCAACCGCACGCAATAGGTACCTCAAGGGCGTCCCTACTGGCGAGCTGGCGCAGCCCGAGGAGGTTGCGTCGATCGTGTCCTTCCTGTGTCAGCAATCATCCAAGAATATCACTGGAGCGGACATGAGACTGGACGGAGGATATACTGCTCTTTGAGGATTGCGATGCCTCTGGATACGGGCCTCTGATCCTGAAGAATTGGTATATAAGAAGTCGTACCTATGTCCATAAATGCCGTTCCTTACCGTGCGCTCTCGCCCCATTCAAGATTCCCGACTCGATGAGAAACACTTTCTGCCACCAGAATCGTCCCAGAACGTACTTAATCCTTGCCCTGGACTCGCTTGGCCCAGTCGTCCGCAACCCTCATTCCATCGACAACCACTACACCACGGCCACGGCCAACGCGTTCGGGCTTCTGCCACCATTGTATCTCCTTGCTCGACCTCTCAGCTTCCGACTCGCTGTCTGCGAGGCCACCAGAGCCGCTTTCAGCTCCTACAACAAGAATGATGTCATGTCGCAGCCATGTCTGAAGGTTGGAAACGATGCCGCCATTGTCTCCAGCGAGCGATTCTTGTAGATAAATCACCTCTGGTGAGAGGTGGCGGAGGATGTGTACATGGCCATTCGAAGAAGTGAAGGGCAGAATCATGGTCTCCTTCTCCACTAGGCCAAGAGCCTGGGAGTACACGGCATTGTACTCTGGACCCCCGGCAGACGTGTTCCTTAAGAAAGGTTACGGATTGCTTCTTTAGACCTGGGCATAGAGGGACTTACATTGGGTTCTTTGACTCCTCTCCAGGTGTTTGAGCTTGATCATGTCCAATGTTAGAGAAGGAAGACGACAGCGATGGAGGCGGAAGATTACTGGTAACAGTATCGACCCCGGCATCCTTCAGACCAGGAGCGTAGATTAGAACGAATAGTTTGATCTCCGAGAAGTCATTGTGTCGCGGAATATGAGAGAGAATTGACTAATTGGTCAGCAAAGATGGTAACATACGCGTGTTGAGGGTCTGTGACTTACAGCATGCTCCTGGAATCCGTCTTCGTCGGTTTCGGTGGCTTTCGAATCCGCAGAGACGATGATAGCAACAGTCTTGCGACGTTTGCCCGAAGAGGGAGCAGATCGATCCTTCTTCGCGTCGGCTTCCTCAGACCACGGGTTTCCTTCGTTGTACTGCTTATCCTCCTCACGGATCGAGGCCAAGGCCTTGCCCATAACAGCGCCAGCAGCGGCGGCGCCGGCAGCCACAGTCTTGCCTGCGGAGTCTAGGAATTGCTGAGGGCTAGGGGTCCGACGCAGGGCGCCTGACATGCGCGCGCCCCAGCCAGCTTGAGAAGGGTCGCCAGGCGCGTCTGAGATGGGTTGATAGCCGCCATTGCCTGTTTGTGGTGGTGGCGGACCAGCCTGGCCAGGAGGTCTGTAGTCGCGCGATGAACCGTAAGGCGGGTTATCGCCGTAGTCTGCGTTCTCGTAATCGAGACCAGGCTCGTCGTCGTTCTCCTCCTCGGCATCCTTTCGCTGACTCCATGCCCAAGCTGCTACACCTGCTGTGGCGATGGTGAGGGTCAGCGCCAGTGGCACCCAGTGCCCCCATACGCCATGTCGCGATCGCGAGCCGCGGTCATATCGGTCGGGCGCCATCTAGACGGAATCGTTGCGCATTGCCGGGTGGGGGGCGAAGCTATTGGTGACGCGCAGCGATGCGCGCGTTGAGAGCTGGTGATGGCGTCAATCGCAATATGATTGGAATGCGCGGGAACCGGTTCCCCGTAGTGAGACAGTCTCGGACGAAGTTGCTCGGTGATTTCGAGGGGATGAGGAGCGAAAATGTGCAGCATGTCCCGAGGTTGGGGTTCTGGGGGCTTCCCGGAGCTGGAGGCTGGGTGATCAACAAACAAGAGGCATGGCGTATCCGAGGCTCATGCGCCACAGCTTTTCAGCCACATCACAAGCTGGTCGACCCCACGTCGACCCCCACCAGCCACACCTTGAATTTCGACTCTTCTTGATTGAGTCACTGACCCAAGACCGGGAGACTTTGATGTGACCGACGACCTTCACAACACAGTGAGATCTCCGGGCGATGCAGCGAGGACAGCACGCCGTGCAGAGACAACCCACGAGGAACACGACGCAGCATCCTCCGCAAGACCTCGGCAACCATCCTTGTGACAACTGAAGTCGAGATCCTTGCGCAAAATGCCCCACGCTCTCTCGATGCCCTCAACCGGGCTGCAGGCCCTCATTCTCTGCGGGCCTGGATCGTCTCTGCCGACATTCACTTCAAGCCCCGATGAGAACCCGAAGGCACTTCTTCCTATTGCGAACCGACCTATGGTCTGGTATCCCATTGAATTCTGTTATCGCATGGGCATCACAAGTGAGCCACAGACATCCAGGTTACTCACGTGCAGTCAAAGAACTAAACATCTGCATAGATATCACACTCGTATGTCCACCATCAGCACACGAAGCCATCAACACGGGCATGAATACCAACCCGTTCTTGACTACGTTGCCCCTGCCCCGTCCTGATATCCTTGCGCCCAAAGATTTGGACTACAACACAGGCACAGCTCATGTCCTCCGGCTTCCTGAGATCACGAAGCTTATCGAGAGCGATTTCATCGTTCTCCCGTGTGATCTTGTCTGCGAGCTGGACGGGCACCAGCTCCTGCAGGCCTGGATGGTCAAAGCTGTGAGCCTGACGCAGCTGCTCCAGACCCCGGCCTTCACCAACGGCAGCCAGGCACAATACAGTGGTGGCCTCGGTGTTTGGTACGACACTAAATCATCAGTTCCTGTGAAGGGGGAAGAGACCGATTTCATGGCCACAGCACCACTCCAGCATGGCGCTTCACCCGCTCCCAAGGATTCACTATTTCCCGATCTTTCAAAACTGGTTCTCTCCATGCCAACCGATTCCCTGAACGATGCCATGGAAGATAGAGGGTCAATGTCAGTTCGTCACGGACTGGTTCGCGCCCACCCGCGTGTTCGCATGCGAACGGCTCATCGTGATGCGCACATCTACATCTTTCCCCGATGGGTTCTCGACTTCATCCAGATCAATGACCGTCTGGAAAGCCTGGGTGAGGATGTCGTTGGATGGTGGGCAAAGGCAGGCTGGCAAAAAGGATTGGCAGAGAAGCTGCAAATTGAGGATGCTTGTGAGCAAAAGAGCGAAACGGATGATGTTGATGCCCAAGCGGCCAGTTATTCCTCACCGCGCGAAGGCAGCCCAGAGAGCCGACCCAGCAGCAAGTCTTCTGCGGACTCGGACAAGGCCATCACAGCCGCGAAGATTGTGGCCGACCTCAAAGTGGACGACAAGAAACCTTTCACGGTGCCGCCAATTATCGCCTATACGCACACCAACACTGACGCTGGGAAGCTCATCCGTCGAGCAGATACTGCATCTCTGCTCCTGTCTTTATCGCTCCAGCTGGCCAAGCTGCCGTCATTGGAGGAGGTGAGCCCGGATGAGGCCTCACCCTTCGCCCATGCCCGCAAGATAGCATACCCAGAGGGCGTCAAATCCCGTACGACAATCACGAAAGCCGACTGCCTCATCGCCGAGAACGTCACGGTGGAAGAGAAGACATCCATCAAGGAAACAGTCATTGGCGCAAACTCTCAGATCCACGAAGGGGCAAAGCTTGCTCAATGTCTTCTCATGGACGGTGTGACTGTAGGTAAGGGATGCAAGCTGACTCGCTGCGTCCTTGGGAAGCGATGTGTGATCGGCGATGGCTCTGTCTTGACAGACTGCGAAGTTCAGGAGAACCTCCTGGTGGAACCGCAAAGTGAGTTCAATAGGACGTTACATGGATTATGTGATAGTGATGCTAACCATACACCTTCTGCAGCCGAGGACAAGGACAACAAACTCATGAGCTCCGAAGGTCTCGAAGCCACCGAAGCAGAGGTGGACGAAATGCTGCAGGAGATGGATGAAGAGACTGCCCTGCAGCAAGAATCGATAGACCTCTGAATCTGCCGCCCGCAGCCACGTGGAAACACTATGAATCGTACCAGTGACAGATGGACTGCAATGGGGAAATTTCGTGATCGAGTCGTGATCATGGGCATATTATTCTTTCGTGCATGCAACTATTGCGTATAGATCACGGTGATGCAGGGTCCTGACAAAGGGCATCCCTGCTCTCCGTCCCGACCGACCGGGTCGGGCCTGCCAATCGCCGTGCACAGCTTGGTCATTGCTTGGAGACTGGGTCTTTTGTTCTCAAAACTTGCGCGTTCGAAGGGGATCTGAGTTTCGACAAGGGATGTTCAAGGTCTTGGCCCTCACGAACAGTGTTCCTGACTCAGTAAAGCCGAACTGCTAAAGACTGTGCGCCCGCAGGACCCAAGAACTATCGACTCTCTGCTCCTGCCCTGCAGGCCAAACATGTTCTCGTACGTTTCACAGCCTTCGGCATGAGGTTATTCGGAACATACGACCGACAGGGACCCGACACACCGGAGACCATCGTTCTTCATGCAGAATTTATTGGTTTTCAATATCTCAGATGCATGTGTATGTGTCACGCTTCGTAACGTTGCCTCTAGGATTATTACTCGCACTGTCGCAAGACACCCTGCAGGAGCGTACCTGCCGAGATTCCGTTTCGTCAGACGCGGCCCGCGGGGAATACTAACCAATAGTCTGTGGCTGGGCCCTGGTCCAAATGCAAGCCCCTTCACGATAGTTCCCCGGCATGTCCCGCACAAACGCACAATTGAGGCAAAATCCCATCATCCAGCCCTCATCATTATTGGCGAAAAAAAAAACAGAAACAGCATCATTGTTCACTGGCGTGGCAGCAGAAGTTCCTCCAATTGCATCGTCACGTCTTCAAGGGCTGATCTGAATGTAAGGCTCGGACCGCTCATGTGATCCACCTATCTGCGTTCCCGTCGGCCATGGAAGCGAGGAATTGCCCAGCATACTCAGCTGCGTACTACGAGAAGCCGTTCGGCGTAAGTGACGCCAAGCAGCGGAATACCTCCCGTTCCGGCGCCAGTCATCGTTGTTCACCAGCGTCTTCATGGGTCGAGAGACGGTGGGCTTTTCGTACGGCGAGGCCGGTAGGGTGAAGAGCCCAAGTTGTGATAGATACCCTGGGCGGGATGACCGCCATTAGAGCCCTTCGCGACTTGAGATGGCTACGATTGATCACTTCACGCCCGCACGATACGAGAGCCCTCAGATCCACTGCGTGTGCATTCGTCATTTTGTGAGCATCTGGCGAGCTCGTTTGCAAAACCTGTCACTGGCAGTTGACTCCGCTGCGGATACAGCATGCTGATCATTAGGGTGCCCTGCGCTGGCACCGGAACCCGTGGAAGCCATCTAAGGCAGGGCTTCGTGGCCATTATTTCGACGGACAGCAATGAAATGGAATGCGACGAAGTGTGACGCAGGCTGAGGAGACCGAGACGGCACGGCATCGCATCCTGATGCTCGTGGGAGAGCACGGGCTTAAGACGCAACCTGCTACTCGCTCAACCCGGGGCCTCAAGTTTGGGCGTGGCAAGCTGTTATGACGGCTACTGCAGTGTCGGAGACTAACAAGCGTTCACCGGAGGGATCAACATGGGAAAGTCAAGGGAAATACGGTGGCGGGAGTAAGAATCAGATTTGATTACCATGGCCGGATGGGTTTCATCCCTCGTCCAGCTGAAGAGCCCCAGTTTGGGAGAGCATGATGCATAATCGGGGCCGTGTTGCAGTCCAGGGCAAGTCAGGGTTTCTGATCGCGAGACACGAATGCCGGGACCTGGCAGTCTGAGGTGAACCCTTTCCCCACAATCTGAGTTTTCGACTCTGATCTACGACCCCTGCCCTCATCTGAGTCTACCACCGGGGGCGGGAAGAAAGAAGCAAGGGTAGGGGGGGAGGGGGGTGACGCCTAATCCCTCGGAACTGCTACCGCGCTGCCTTATGGGTGGTTACATACAGTGACGACCTCTCGAGCGGAACCGGCCACGCCGAGAAGAGTCAACTGGAGACGCTGGTTAGGGCAGAGCAGGGCCGGACCAAAGCATCAGACCAGAGGCGCCTTGGTTGTGGATGGCTGTGGGGCTTGTGGTGATGATTTGTCTGATTGCTTATGATTCAGAGGGGCCTCGCTCAGAGGAGGAAAATCACAGGTGACAAGTCATTTGGCTCTAGCGATATAGAGTCGGGTCAGACACCTTGACAGGACGCTGAAGCGAAATGGACCACTGGGAGGTCCCGGAGAGGCAGCTGAAACAATGCAGCAGGCTTATCAGTCTGAGCAGGTTACGGTTCGCCAGGCATGCCAATATATGTCGATCAAAAGTTAATTCGACATAGTCAGGAACACCGGGGAGTTATGTCACCGGGGAGTCGTGGCGTCCATAGAGTTTGGTGTCGCCTGTTCCGAGGAGGAGACCCTGTTTCATGACGGGCGTGCCTTTCTTTGTTCGCGATGACGCGCGACGGGAGCTGGCAGCACAGACCAGAGCTTGAATGTGATCATCGCAATCTTGGCAAAACTGGGGTCATCCCATCACTTCAGAGACGGGCAAGTCCGTTTCTGGGGCCTATTGATCCATCGTCTGGCTACGATCAGCCCAGTTTGAGTCCTTGAGGGATCGCAACGGCGGACGATGTGTGCACTAACACCTGAACTAGGTAAACGCGCAGCCCACAGATACCCTCTTTTCCACCATTCCATCAGCTGCCAGCGACGGGCAACAGTACGTATGAGGAAGCCTACAGTACGTACACCTACACAGTACGGGCACACACACTAAGGTACCTTAGCTAGGAGCTTGGCCAGGGTTTACAGCTGGACCGGGGTCATGGCAACGGCGTCCCGTTTACTCTCCACCCGGAGGACAACTAGAGCTGCTGGGATGGTGGTGGGAATGACAGCATTCACAAGCGACCTCGGCATTAGCAGCTAGGGTTGCTGCAAAGCGATGTCACCCGGAAGACACTTAGCTTGCCGCTCTGTTGGATCGCGCGGGTCTCTGCCCGTAACCGACAACCGTTTGTGTGTGATCGGTCCGAGACTTGCACGTCGTCGGATGGCAACCACCATCGGATCAGTTCGCTGCTGTTTAAATCCATGCTTTGTTCGGGGCTTTTGAATGTCGCAGTCGTCGCACGAGACACAGTGCAGAAAACACGAGACGAACCTGGGGGTCCTATCCTGCACGATCACGGCCTGAGTACGTGACGAAGGGGGGGGGGAGGGGGTGGTCGCGCACGCACGCACGCACGCGCGACGCTGCATACGGATACAGGAGAACGCGAATTCAGGAACATGCAGGGGGCGAATCGCCATGACGGAGAAGAATAAGGAGACTTTTGGTGAGGGTCGCTGGCGTGCCCTTGCAATTGACATGTCTAATTGGGTGCTCTCCTCCCCATAAGGCCACCAGAGCAGAGCAGAGACATGCAGGAGAGGCCACCTGAGCGTCGGCGCTGAACTTATGCCGTTAGTAACAGGTTTTGGCTTGTCGCTCTAGTGTATCGGTTCCCAAGCTTCATGTTCCACGTCTCGAACACGAGAGGTCACCAATAGGGCGCTGCTTCATCCACTACACGCTGACATGCTACACAGATCGGGAGGGCTGCCTGGGCCCTTCTTCTCCACCGATGGTCAACCGAGCATGCCGATCGATGTGTGTGTCTGGCCTGTTGTTGTTGGCTTTTTTTGCTTATGCCTGCTCAGCTGGGAGAGACCCCTGGTCGCGGGGTCTGCTGTGGTTCACTGCCACAATCTGCCCACAGTGCTTCTTTTTTGGAAATTCCAAGAATCGAGGACGAAAGATGGACCTGGCCTGCTGGCCATGACGGCCTCTATATGTTTGGCAGAGATTCGTGAAAGGTTGCTGTATCGGGAATCTCACAGCCACCCCGAGCGGGCCACGCACGGTTATCGCTGGATGTCGAAGGCTCTCAAAGAGGAGATGGTCAAATGGCCCAGCCAATAGCTGCACATTGAGGCACTATTGATGGCTGTTAGTAGCTTCGGTGCCAAAAGAAGATTTCGGGCGACTAAGAGTAGCTCTCGTCACCTGTCTGTGCGAGAGACTGGTCACACACCAGGACGACCGCCCGCAGAGGCGCACGAACCAGCGACAAAGACGCACGGCCATTGAGACCGGACCAACACGCTAAGAGACGATGAATAGACCGGGCTGCCTATTGTTCTCCAGGTTTACATCGGCCTCAGCCGCGCCCTATTATAGTGACAACGGCTGGTAGGCTGAGAGGCACGAGCTTCTGGGTCTCTCTTCCATCCATCAAACGGCATAGCCGAGCGGCACAACTGACCGAAAATCGGCTCTGAAGGATTGATGTTGGTTGTTGTTTACGCAAAGCGGGTTTACATGCCACGCCCCCGAGATCTTCAACTGGGATATGGTCAATGTCTCTGTACATGACATCATGAGCCCCCGGGAGTGAACTGCAGAATCCCGATTGAGCAACCCGTCTATCTGTCTGTGTGCCCGTTCCTGAGGACCTACTGCAATGCAGACACATCCCACAGTGCAGCAAGAGGATCGCTGCGAACGCCACCGTGTCTCTGGTTCAGCGCGGGCGAGAGTGAAACAGGCACCAGAGGCGGAGTTGGGGGCCAATCCCCGTGAGAAAGTAGTCTTATGCATGTCTGGGTTCAAACTCTGGGCTTTTACTGAACCATTTATTAAATTCTCCGCTTGGTCAGTCGAGTGATCGGATCACTGCCCCCCTTGGCTGTGTGTCTTCCCCATCCGTGTGGTGAGGTGCAGGCTCGACACTGGTGCAGATGGTTCTCCTGCTGAGGAGGAGGGGACCCTTGGAAAGGGGACTCGAACGGAGAACCACTCTTGGCTCCCTTTATTTTGAAGCATATGTGATAGCTTGGCCGAGAGTTGACTCCTGCGCAAGCGTCGAGTCCGGTTCTTCTCGCTTGACACTGGGGCAAGCTTTTGAAAGGAGGATCGGCCTGGGCCCGAGGAGGTTGGGAGGGACGGGGATGGCGGAACAGCGGCAGATGGCGGCAGAGAATGGTACGAGGCGCGGCCACATACCCGAGGCTATGAGCCATGACGGCGATAACAAAAACAGGGCTTATATCTATCTCATTCGAGGCTTTCATTTTGTTTCTTTGCATGCGTACATGATTACATCAGTGGGCCGTTTCCACAGCGGCAGAGAGATAAACGGAGAGAGATAAACGGAGAGCGTCCTTGGGGTGAGAGACTCGGAGAGGACTCGGCGGCATCGCTGTCTCACCAGGTGCGTAGGTGTAGGGACCACCGGGTTGTTTTGCAGCGGAGATTTAATGACCTGTCGAACGGCAGTCCCCATTCCTGCCCTCGAGTGGTGGTCCCCCCTCTGAAGAAGCTAACGGGACAAGAGTCTAGATCTGGTTATCCTGTCTTGTGCACCAATGTAGCGGGTGGGCTGATGTTTTGGTGATGATTGGGGGGAATGAATCCACTTGGGAGTGAGTTTGTGTGCAATGACGACGTGATGGGGGCACGATGATTTGCAGCAGGGAAGAGAGGACACACACACACACACACACACACAGGGCAGAGAGCGACCCAGTGAGTGATAGAGAGAGAAAGAAGAAATGTGGATGGCCGTACCTTACGGAGGGAATGATGGGCTGCACCGTCAATCATCATGCGGGTGAGAAGTGATAGCCTTTTGCGCGGGTCAGAGGCGAGAGCCGCGAGATGGAGCTCAGTTGTCAGTTGTCGTTGAGCGTCTTGACAGTAATTACTTAGTCACCTCTTAGTTTACCTACTCTGAAGTAACTAAGGTGCTTAGCTACTGGTAGTTACGGATATGGTCCGAAGAGTGGCAGCCGGTGGCAGCCGGGGGCAGCAAGTAACTTTGGCCTTGCATGACTCCATCCAGATACAGGCGGCGGCTCTTTACTTCAGGTACTTTAGTACAAGTTGCCTAGTAGAACAACTACTACTGCCAAGGCTGTAGGAGCCCTCTTGTCGTTTATCGTACACAGGCTCATAGGGTTTGTTGTTCATAGTGTCCAAAAGACCCTGGTTCAACTGCCAGTTGACTACGAGTACTCGTGCATATACTTGTTCTGGTTAGCAAGCAGGGGAGAGAGAGAGGAAGCCTCTCCACGGTACGGATAAGTATGTTTAGCTCAACTGAGGCCCCATCGGTTCGACCTGTTTCTTTCTTTTCTTTGTTTCTTTTTCTTTATTCCCACGCCTAAGCCTGTTTCCTGCGACCACCACCACTAGGATGTCTGTAGACGCACGTACTGGGTCCCTCGCTCGTTTATTCTGGATGCTTGTGCTCTTTGTCAATCAATTACTACAGCCACCAACCCAACCACCTTTACCTCGCCCACCCACTTAGACACACCCTCCTCCACACAACCACACACCCACCAAGGCTCTAAGCCAACCCCCATCCCATGTCCTCGACACACGTACTGCGCAAACCCATGTCACCACCCACGGCACCCTTTTAGTCGCTTCGCTTTACTTACACGATCCCAGCTGCGCAGCCCTGTGGTCTGTGCTGTTCTGTACTCTGCTGTACCTGCTGGACTGGACTCTGCTGCACTTGGCTCTGCTCTGCTCTGCTCTGCTCTGCTCTGCTGTGCTTCCTCTGCTTGTTCTTGGCACTGCTCTGTGTCGTTATTTTTCGCTCGCTTCTTCTTTGTGTCGCCAACACCCCAACTTAGCCTCTGGGGAACTTTCTTCCTTAACTCTCTTGAACTACCTCGTCCCGTGCATCTCAACCTGCATAAGCCTGCCTCGCAACTGGGGCCTGACCTGCATAAGGGTGTCTTTTTTCCCTCTTCCGTCTCAATGGGTGTTCGCTTATACAGAATGGGACAATCGCTGACCTTGCAACTAAAGACACACACACACACGCACGCACTCGCACACATACGCAAGATACACACCCTCCCAGAAGCATAGCAAACAGCCAGCTGCTTCTCCATTGACAAGTCGCCTTTGTGTGTTCCTGAAGGTCTCTCTTCATATAACTAGTCCCGGGCTGATCAACATCTCGTCCTCTCCTCCCCATTCAACCTATTGTCTCTCCTCTGGACTCTAGCAGAACTCCAGCAGACTACGGAGAAACACCTGCTCTCGGTCCTCGAAACATCAATCTCTAAACCTGCGTCCAATATCCATCCCCTCTATCGACTGTCTCCCTTGATCGAGATCCCCGCCAGCCTCAACTATCGACTCTTCACAGGGGAAACCCCTTCTCCCGGGAAACCGCATTCCAACAATCAACCATCTTCAATCTGCCCCCTTGATTCAAGACCCCACGGCCCAGCTCAGTAACCGTGTCTCTCGGCCTCTCTCTAGAGTGGACTGCCACTACCGGAGACCAGCTGCACTCTGCTCTGAGTCTCAAAGGTGTGATGGTGCCTTGATCTGCACTACCGGCCTTGTCTTACATCCCTCCTGCGGCTCCCTGCCACCCGAGGAACCAGCCAGGCCAGCAACTCCATCTTGCTCCGGAGCGCGCGCCCCCCTTCCCTACATACCGTTGCCTCTGGGTTGATATATCTGCACGACATACCCAGACTCAACATCAACATTCCGACGCTGCGACTCACTTGACGTCGACTCTTCACTCCTTTGCTCTTCCTTTCACTCGACTTTCTTTCTGATTGTCTTGTCGTCCCCCCACACTCCTTTCCATCCACACTCCTTACACTCAATTCGCCACCTCTGGCATACCATCTCACGTCTACAATATTCAATATTACCCTCTGCTCCCGACCTTCTCTCCCTTCCCTTCTCGACCTTCACACACACAGACACACACAAACACACACAAGTCGACATCATGCAGTACAACGAAGAATACCGCTTCCCAGTCGAGGACAGCTTCGGCTCCATGGGAACACAGCCTTTCCATTACCCGGGCCTGAGCAGCACAGCAACGGGACACACAGCATTTGACCGTCTCACGCCAGACTCGAGACGGTCGACGCCCATTGGCATCAAAGTCGAGTACGATGAGAACAACATCCCCAGATATCCGGTCGAGCTCACCCCGCCTCACGGTGCCTCTGCCAACTACATCCTCGGATCCTCCAAGATGGAGCCCGAGAACATCTCCTTCACAGACACTCTTCCCTCCACGCCCATGAAGAGGTACGACAGCTTCTCGTCCGTCTACGAGATGGTGGACATGAACCTCGCACAGCAGAACGCCATGCCCTCCATGACACCCTCCAACTCATTCGGCATCTACAACGTCTCACCGCAGGCCATGGAGGACTCTGCACCCACAGCTCTCATGATGACGCCTCAGAGCAGCATCCTCATGACACCCACAAGGAGCATGTCTGGCTCAGATCTGGCAGACTCTCCCTCGCCGTGGTCTGGCGAGGTCCAGGACAGCCCTAACCACTTCTTCGGCCAGTCACAGCTCGTCGACACCATGGATCCCATGGCGATGAACCCCAACGCCTCATTCATGATGGCACCCGAGTCTCTCCCTGGCTCTGCCTCAGCAGAGGCTCTCCAGCGCCAGATGATGGTTCTCCAGGCCCAGCAGAGGAGCGAGGACCTGCACAGGGCTCAGCACCACAGAGAGCGTGCCCTCATGCGTGTTCACCAAAGACGTGCCCAGAAGCAGCGCACCAACGACGACTCACAACGCCCCCCTGTCGAGTACGTCGGCCCAGCAAAGCACAAGTGCGAGTACCCCGGTTGCAGCAAAGCCTTCCGCCGCATGGAGCATCTCAAGCGGCACAAGCAAACGTGAGTCCTCAGCCCCCCCCTCCCCTCGTCTATCGAAACGAGCACGAGCTAACCATGAAATCCCACACAGTACACACGGAGAGGGCCCTAACCGATTCCGATGTGAGTTCTGCAACAAGGATCAGTTCAACCGCCAAGACAACCTCAACAACCACCGCAAGCTGCACGCCCGGCCCAACAGCCGCAACCGTGGCGTCGAGTTCATGCCTGAGGCGGTGCCCATCATCGAGGAGGAGGAGCGCAGCCGCAAGAAGAGGCAACCACCAAAGAGCAAGGGATCCTCTGGCTGGCTGACGCCCGATGAGTGCTTCTAAACACCATCTCGTCTCAATCTTCACCAAGCGAGCCGTGAAGCACTCCCCCAGCTTTCGAGTCTCTTTTCCTCCTGGTGTGGCCCAGTTTCTTGATCGGTCCGGCCCATCCCTGTCATGTTGCAGGGGACCGCTCGATCGTGGCGCTGGTACCAGGGATCTACTCGAGGTCTGGGGATCCACGTCCCAAGGACTTCCCAAGCTTCAGCTTATTACTTGCATTCCATCGCAGCCAATCCGATCCTCCATCAGACCCCTCGGCGGACTTCTTGTTTCACTTCATCATCCATCATCATCATCATCATCTCGCCTATCTAGGCAGACCTCCCGATCAGGACCCAGCTGAGTCAATGCGGTAACAAGCGAGAAGGAAGAGAAAAAAAAAGGGACTCTCACACACATACACATACCATGCCAAGAGGGTTTCGGATCGTGTTCGTTCCGTAAAACGAGACCCTGGCATTCATTACGTCTCTTGCTTTTTTTTGCCTCGTCGTTGGTCGCCGAAGAGCATCGTTCCCCGAAAAGAACCGGGGGCACATTCTTGTCCATTATTCTAATACACTGGCCTTCTTGGCTACCAACCGCACACGTCCCTCTCTCTCCATCGCTCTCGCTTGGACAAATTGTTGCTTTTTCCATCATTATCACGTGCGACGCGTTCTCCAAGATTGGTGGTGGCTGTGATGTGTCTGCACCCACTCACATGCCCACCATCGTCCCCATTCGAGGAAAAGAAAAAAAAAGCCACAAACAAAACACACCAGATGTATTATCATCTTCACTGCAGAAGAAAGGCAGAGAACACAAAGAGGTCAAGACAAAGACCTGGTTCAGGACCCGCCTTGCATTCGACCTCCATGTCCTCGATATCCGAGTGGCTGCCGATCGCAGTCCACTCTCAGCAATGTTGATTTCTGTCTTTTCACTGCGGCACTTGGAATTTACGACTGCATTCTTAACGATATCCATATCATGTCATAACGGACACGCCAACGAACAGGGGATGAGAAAAGAGACAAGAAGGAAAAAGCCCACCCGCTGGAATGCTGCGGCATCCAACATCTTCGGCGGCTTGCATATCACTAGTTGTGCTGGCTGTGGCGGCGGTGGTAGTGTGGCCATGCAGGAGGGTGGTGTGGGCAATGTATCATTCTCAAAGCGACCTGTACTTACTATAATCTTGTAATCTGTCATATTCCATGGCCATTGTGTTGCCTCGTTAGTGTTTGTCCGCCTTTGCTCCTCCGTAGTGTCTTTGCTTATTACCGCGACTGCCACCTCACCTTAGCCGACCTAACGAGATGTATGACTCGTTGGGCGCTTGAAGCATGTCCATACCGTCGTTTGGACTTTCGTGACCTGTCATATGACCTAACACGTGATGGTTACATCCTCCCAATGAAAAAAGCAACACCGTGGCGCTGGACTCGAGCCCGTTGGACTGAAATGTCTCAGATCTCGCACTCTCATCCCTGTCCCTCCGCTTGGGTCCAACATATCTCACGGTGAAACACGCCGGGACTCGCACACTGTACCACAGCCAGAGCATGCCACATCATCGCCAGAGCGTCAGATAGCTAGACACAGGCATAGACCTACTCTGGCGTGATCGGCAAGGTAGCGAAGGCTCAGGCGAAACCTCCCACGCCCGAGCAGCGGAAGACACGAACCCAGTCGCCTCGCTTAAGCGTAGAATCAGACAACTTTGAGTTTAGTAAAGTTCTTGATCCAGCAACCCACCGATGTAAGGGTACTGCCAATGGCGATTCCCAGGTTGTCTGATGCCAACTTCACAGCTGCGGATCAACGCCCGCTCGACTTATCGCCAACCTTGGACGAGATTGAGGTTTGTGGAGAAGATCGCTATCCTGTATCGCAACCTTCTTCGGTGGCCGCAGAGGTGTGAAGCAGGCCCATGACAACAACAGCTGAAAACCAGGATCTGGACCCAGCAGGAGAGGCAGGCAAGCGGGTAAGAGAGGAGTCGAGGATCAGGGGTGGTGGCAGCATGGAGCCGATCGTCGCTTATGATCCCCTGCACGGCACCCAATATGGCAGTCATGTCCAAGGTTTGATCTCGGAGGTCCCACTGTACTAAGATCTCCAGGTCAGAAGTATCGTTGGTTCGTGTACGAGTACAGTCGGTATTCGGACAGCAGCTGGGGCGGAGACGCGGCCTGCGACCTTGAGAGACTGCCCCGTCTGGCCAATGGTAGGCTCAAGAAGTCCACAATCGTGTATGCAAGAGATGTCGCTGCCGTGGGCCGCCGAAACGTCCCGCCTGCCGCGAATGCAAGCAAGCGGACCTGGGGCCGTACTTGACATGAGGAGGGTGCGCTCTCTGGAGTTGATCATGCGTTCACGTCGTCTCTCAACAGAATGTGCGCCCTATGGACACCAGTTCGTACCTTTGTGACCTGCGGCATGGGCTGAGGACCTACACAGTTGTGAACCACACACCACCAGCTGGGCGCAGCATTGGTTCATGCATTCTGTCTTCTGCGTCGTGCAGCCACACCTGCAATGCAATGTCATAGTAATACGATCGACAGCCATCGCTGCTCCGCGTCTTCCCCGCCCCAGTGAGCTGGTCACCATTTTCCGATGACCAGCCGTGTGGTACGATGATCGCCGGTACTCTCCCAGCGCACAGGGTCGGGCTTGCTGCGGGATTCGGTCATGGTTGCATGATCGGAGCCTTCCCAGCCGGTCGGTGGTTGGAGAATTGAACTCCTCAATCTGACAGGCTGCATATCATAGACTATGTCAGCCATTATGGCGAATCTGGATTGATAGGCAAACCTTAGCTGACCAACCATAGCGAGAGACTACCCCAACGACATGGAAGAGCGCCTGGGCTCAACAAGGATGAACCCAGCACCGCAGAGGACAGCTAGGGGCGGTTTGTGGGCAATAGTCCGCAACGTCCCGCGTGGAGCAGACGACGCCGCTTCCCGTGCCTAGTCGCAACGGCTCCACGTTTGAGCTGCCCAGTTGGGGTTGATTGGTCTGTATTGGAACGAGAGGCTGGGCCCCTACTGATCAAATTGGACATAATCATACAAGTTTGTTGTGAGCGAGCAGAGCGTGCTTGCTGTCTCGGCCGAGCATTGCTGCAGGCGGAGCAGGCATTCTGCATAAGCCCCAATGACCTACGGGTTTTTTGCTCCGAGATCCATCGGGTTTGCGTCCTGCCAGGTACGAGTTCCGCACAGATTCCCGACAGATCATGCGGGAGTTGACCCATCATCCATCGCCCCACGGTCGATCAGTTCCTCGCGGGTATAACGCCAGGATGATGGGGGGTGAGTGGCAGGGGAGGGGAGGGGAGGAGAGGAGAGGAGATGAGACGGAGGAAAGAAAGAGGCGCCAGCAATGCAGTGCGGACAACGCGATGCTTGACAAGCGCCCTTTAGTGAGGAACGGCGCTGTTGATGGATGCTGCCTCCGGTGAACGCTACTGGATGCGACGGTATGCGACGGTATGCCACTGAACGCCACTGAAAGCCACTGCCATTTTGAAGCCGGCTGGGCTGCTTAAGGGTCGCCTTAGCGCTGCTGCAGGCTCCTGCAACCGAACTTAGTGTCTGGCAAGGTACGGTAGGTAAGGTCAGGTAAGTACCTAGCCACTGACAGTGTCCCCTATGACATTGAGAGGCGCCTGTAGCTTGTGAAGTAGAGGATTGCTGCTGGCTCGGGTCGCCAATTGATGTGTCTGCTGCAGGTTAGCTCAAGCCTTCCCCCACTTGGTCGCCGACCTCCACTCTCTTGCCTGAGCTCCATTCCCGTCCGTCTCGCGTATGTTTCCCCAAACTCGCATCAAACAGTCAGACCATCGCTACCGCCACCCATTCATCACATCTCACCTCACATCGCTTCGCCTCGAGTCCATCTCTTAGCTTCCGCCACGTCATACTCTCGGCATACCAGCCATCAGCACGGGGTAGCGGGACAACGATCTATCAGAATTGCCGCAAATCTAGTCCCGGCCCCGCCATCGGTGGGCAGTGGGCATTCCTAACCTCACTCCGTCTGGCACCTGGCACCTTCACTGGGCTCCGATCAGATATGACCGGTGCTGCATTTGTCGCGTTGAGCTAGTCCTCGTCAACTTGATCGTAAGACCGTCGGCTGCTACCCAGCCTCTGACGCCCTGGTTTCCCGATACCGCGAGTCCTAGTTCTGGCGGCCGCCTTTCAACGCCTCCGGCCGTTCAAAGAAGTAATGCCCTTGTCCGCATGTCCCTTCTTGGAACTCACTGCAGCATTGGCGCCTCGTCTGACCTCACTGGGTTATCCCACCGCGCAACTTCTTCCGCTCAACTCCACCTCGTCTCGAGTTGCGTAATTTTCCCGTCAATACCTGACTTGGTACATCGAACCCGAGCCGTGTCGTGTCAACAGGGCTTGGGTTTTGCGTATTCCTCGGTTCCCTTTCGCTTAAGACTTCATCAAACCGTTGTGGCAACGTGATGGCGGACCTTCCATCTTACGAGGAGGCCACTACCCGGCAAGACTGGCTCGAGTTGGTTGCTCCGTACGTGAGCTTCCGTGACTATTGCTCCTTGAGCCTGGTAAACAGCCGTTTCTGGCACATATTCGCCCCTCGCCTATGGGAAAACCCTCTAAGAACTGTTCGCCTCGCGGGTCTTGATCCCAGCGATGGTAAGTTGCTCCCTCTGCGCCCACTACCGGCGTGTTCCGAGTCGCCTTCGGGTGGAGAAGAGCATCGAGGGTACATTTAGCCTTGGTTCTTGGGCTGACCACTGTGTTGTGATACGCCTCTAGACGTTAGTTGGTGGTTCGACTTCGTTTTTAACGAACTTAACACCGTCCGGCCGGCGGCCCGGTCCCTAGTTCGCGTACTAGACGCAACTCGCTTTGCGAAAGAGAGCTACCATTTTGCCTCTGATCGTCTGGACCGCAATATGCAATTAAGCTTTGCCAAAGCATTGGAACTATGCCCCAACACACTATGCATCGTACTGGACGGACATACTGACCTTGACCCCGGCTTTCTTGTCGGACCCAACTCCGAGAACAATCAGCATTCTCCGATTCTTCTAAGTGTTGCGGACTGTCCATACCAACTACCCGGGAACTTCTTCACTTCGAATACGATGCGCAGCCTGGTGTACCTTGACTTGTCCGCCGTTCCTGGCTCAGTAAGATCTATACTGCGGCATGATATCCTGCCAGATCTCAGTATCCTGAAATTGAGGAACAGAGAGCTTGATGATGAATACTTCGGGAGCCTTTCAAGTGTCTATGGTCAACGACTTTGGAGTCTTGATGTTAGCCATAACAGGTTGACAGATGATGTAGTCGACATTTTGCGAGACAAATGGTTTCCCAAAACCAGCTTACGGACTCCAGGCTTCTTCTACATTGAAGGCAAGCTGACGCGTCTTCAAGGAGGCACGAATGGATTTGGGCCCTTCTGTCAGATACAGGAGTCTCAATGGAGCAAGGTCTTCAACCACCCTGAGCGATTCTTCATTGACTCCCCTATGTATTTGTCAAACGAAGAGTCTCGGTCGCAAGAATATCAAGTATTCCGAGCCAGTGGAAAGGAACCACTTCGAAGAGACACAGCAGACGACATCGTCAATTCGGGAGCAATTGAGTCATCTGATACACACGGGGCTCCAGGGTTGACTCATCTGGACTTATCGGACAACCTTGTGTCGGCCGCCGGGCTTCAACGGCTTGTCCGGACTACCAATGGCCAAATGGAGCACTTGGCTTGTGATTTCATGCCACTTCTACCTCTGAAGATGACCCGTGACATTTGGCCATTCTCAGCTCAGTTGTGTGGCATCGTGGGCGCGGCAGACCTCTTCCGGCCCGTCATGTCATCCAATCTCAGGTCACTGAGGATCCATCATTCCTTAGTTACTGGTATTCTTGATCTAAGGTTGAGTAGTTTCTCTGGTCTCTCACGTACATACTTGGCCGAGAAAGTCATACTGCCGCGCATACAAAGGCTCTACGGCGGTGTCTTCACACCAGACATGAACCCTCGTTTGACATCGCTTATCCTGACACACGTTCCTCGGCGATCCTCGGGTCCGCTTACAGACAGACTCAAGGACTTCCTTATCCTGTTATCACAGCAAGAGAGTGTCATACAGGCTGTAGCAGGATCATCGACCTCATCCCGGAGAACGCCAGATCTGTTACTTGGCCTGCGACGTCTTAGACTAGAGTTCGAGCCAGATCCGCTTGAGGACGGATTCTCCACCGCAGAGGACCTCGATGCTGAGGATTTGATGAGCAGTGGCGATCAGGGGTTCTCATTCTTTGAGGGGGAACAATACGAAAAGTCTCCTGCGAAGGTGAGACATGGACAGAGTTTGAGACGCGCCGAACATGCAGCCACCAAGACTCATGACGCCACACCTGACGCGTCGGACGGAGCTGAAAGAGAGACCAGTCTAACATATCACGGAGAATGGGAAGGCAAGCCATTCTCCGTCGAAGTATGGTTGGGCCCGAGCCATCCGCCTATAGGTTCTGCTCTGGAACAGTACCGGCGACTAGTGGAAGTACACAAGGTACGCGACGGCGTCGGTCCTGTTTCGCCTGCCCAAATACGCGCTGGCGCCCCTGAGGGCTCGTACATCTTTCACACGGCGTGGGATCTGGCCATTATGCCATTGGAGATTGAGGCACCACCGAAAAGCGAGCTGGAGGCCATGGAGGATGTACTCGAGGCCTTGAAGCGATATCGCCTTGAGACAAGAGCGAAATACGCGGCCGCGGTGAGCGCGTCCGGGCCCGAAAAGCCGCGGTTAGGATATCCTCATTATTTCTGGACAGGCAAGTTGGAGGTGTCAACTGAGCAGTCCCTCCCGCAAGGACGGGTGTCACAGTATTGGCGATGAGGTGCCGGGATCACTTGAATAGCTAAGTCATTATGATTCCAAGCTTCTTGAAGATAAACCGCTCCTCGAAAAACAGTGAACATATCGCAGGGTGAGTCCGGATATGGCATCGAACATATTGAATCTGACAATTATTATTATCCTTACCATCAAATGGGCTATTCCATCTTCTTTTTCCCCCCTTAAGCAGTCGCCCAACTACGCGAAGTTGTTGCACGGTGTACACGGCGCGCCTCCTCCCTGTCAGCAGAGTCCTTGCTATGGCGGGTATTATGGTGAATTTGCCAGGAAGGGATCACCGGGAATGAGGACATACCGAACAACGAGAGAACCGCGGGATGGGATCTCTCTTCCAGATGCACGAAACTTGCATAAAGCCTCGTCGAACCACTGGAACACTTGGTGAGTATCCTTCGTCAGTTTCACGTCTGGCCAGATATAGCTGTCCTGAATGTAAGCCTCTGGAGCATTCTCTCGCGTCTCGGTCGTCCAGTACCCGCTCTGCCTGGCGGGAGCGTCAAAGCTGTAAAAGTCCGGATCCCTCTCGCTGTGACGGGGGATCCAGCTTGTGAAGAGATACGATCTGTGAGTCAGGTTCCTCCCGAACTCGTGTTGGTCGAGCTCGAGTTCTGCGATTGACGGCGTGATTTCGCGGACGGGGCCGCCCACTTCCAGAAGGATAACCTCGTTGACGCAGCTTGGCAGGTTCTGCCAGAAGCCGCTGTTATCCCAGCTGTTGTAGCTCTCCTTGTGAAGGACTGCGACGGAACGAACCTGGAGGCGGTGCAGCAGATGGTATGGTGCGTCAGGCACCCGCAGGTTGTATTCAAGGTCCTCTTGTGGACATGTCGAGGGAAGCAGAAGAATCGTGTCGTTCGGGGCAAAGCAATGCTGCACTCTTGAGGTGCTCAGCTGCTTCAGTGACCTCATGAGAACATCCTGGGCTTCCATGCACGTGTGGAGGAGTGGGCTGCACCGACCGCGCACGACGTCTACCAGCGGGTCTCTGATCTGCCATCTTTCATCTTCGTGTGTGGGAGCGAAGAGGGGAACGTCCTCGGCCTGATCCACCTTGACGAAGGCCATTCGGGGTTGGAGCAGTTCGTCTTCGAGTGTCTGCGCCCATATTTGCAGGCGCAGTTCGAGTGGAAGGTGAGGCAAGCGGTTGAACATGGCGACTAAGAATCGTGAACGACCACGAAGACAGACCTATACTGTACCTTCTGCTGCGATCGAATGCGATGATTCGATGCAACGACTTACCGATGTCTCGATACTCTGTCGAGCGCCGAGTTGAAGATGATGTGCGTCCTTGCAACAGCAGTCGACCAATCCATGGATTATTAAAAGTATCAGACTTACCATTGACTTTGCCAGCCTTGTGACTGAGCACTGTCAATGTCTTTGGAGCATAGTTTGAGCGCATCAAACAGAGACTCTTTCAGCGCCGAGCGAGGTGGTGCTTCAAAGAGATCGGAGTCGCAGCAACTGGTCGGTCTGCTTCCGCGACGAAACCTCACTACAATCAGAAATACATTGAACGAATCAAAGGGACGTATAGAGGTCTCGATGGACTGCTCACAATCTGGACGGGAAAGCTGTCGCCGAGTGAGCTTTGGTGGTCCTGGTGCCTATGAAAGGTATCGAGGAAAGCTCTAGGTAGGTTCAAATCTCAGCTACGACAACAGCAGGTGGGCTGAATGGGCTGATGCACCACCATCGCTGTCAAAGATGTCCTTGAGACTTGAATTTGCATTGGCTCGAATGCTGTTACTAAGGAAGGGGCAGAGGAAGACGATGAGTCCCGGATCGAGAACGCTGCTGTGTGACTGTATCTTTTATGAATGTGCATTCAGTACACGTCTTTCGCCAACGCCGCTCAGCCCAAAGATCTCAAAGCCGATCACTTCGATGCCTCCAGGCTCTCGACGTAGTCTTTGAGCTCCTGCCCATGCCTTTCAAACCCATCCTGCAGCTTCTTCCTCAGCGGTAGAAGAAGATACGAGCCGGGATCCTTGTAGAAAGTCTCAAAGGACAGGTACCGCGTGAACCCATCGCCCTGCTCGACCAGCACGTTTGGGTGCTCTGACCTCGAGAACGTGCCGCCCAGAGAGTCATCGTATCTCCACGAATTCATCAAGTACCCATCGTCGCCCGCGTCTTTTGTCGTTGTGATGATTTCTTTCGAAGTCGTGTTGAAGACGGGGAAGATGTCCTTGGTTATGAAGGTCATGGGCATCCCGACGTAGACATCGTCGGGGGTTTTGGTGATGTACGGCGGCAGTTGGACGTCGATCACGAAGGTGCTGAAGCTGGAGTAGGCCTGGAAGTCCAAGAGGGCATTGTAGACGGCCGACGCTGGGGCGTGGATGAGGAGCTCCGTGCACACCGTGAAGAGGCCGCCGTCGGATCCGTAGGTTGGGGTTGGGAGGGTGGCGGAAGATGATGGAGGGCAGTGCAGGCTGGCCCAGTCGATAGCTGAAGACCCTGGCGCAGCTGATGCATGCAAGATGCCAGAAGCGAGGAGTGCCGCTGCGAGTGATGGCTTCATCTTGACGGGATTCGCAAACAGCAGTGCGGTGAACCCCAGACGCACTGACCTTTGGGTTCGTCGGTGGTGACAGGGATTGTCCTCGGTTATATAACCCTCAGGTCGCCAGGGGTCATCAGGTCAACATAACTCTGACGTAAGTGTGGCCCAAATATGTCCATAAGAAAGACAGAGAGTACAACTAAAGTCTCCGTGAGATGAACGGCTCAGATAGTTGAACATGTCCGCCTGGTATCGTGCCAATCAGGGGTCATGGTGCGAACGACCTGCAGGTTCAGCTGCCCACTTTCAGCTTCTCCACAGCCGGACGAGTTGCACTCATTGGGTTGCATTCGGAGATGAACAGAGGAAGAGAAAGGGATAATAGTCTCTCGGACTGTCCTTGGCATCTGAGATGCGCTGCAACCGGGATATGTTGTACGTACGTGATGCCGGTAATTCCCACTCAATCCGCAGTGCTGGGCCACGACGATGATGCCAGACAGGCGGCATGAGGCATCGCCAAATGGCGCAACCAAGGTAAGTGAGTCTCGAGAGTAATTATACAACCTTTTGTCATCGGTGTACTGTATTAATTCGCTTCTTGCTGTTACTGTCTGGGGCGATGCGAAGTATGTGACCACAATCACAGACGCGCAGCAGCAAGCATCATCGGAACGGCGCTTCATACAGTTCAATCAGCTCCAGATGATTGAGCCGGTGAGTATCGCTGCGACTTGTCTGCCTTGTCGAAGTACAACCCATAGCTATGAATAAGGTACTTGCCTTACAGCCAGCCAGTCTCGACCACACAGCACCTTTGATAGCAACACCACCTCATCCACACGATATCAGACATCTCTCACGCTCTCCACTGTAGGTACTCGGTTCAGCTTGATCCCCAGGTACTCGGCAATCAGCTGCACCGAATCCCAGACCACCTGCGTGTCATGAGAAGACACTCCGATCCGCCTTATACCCCGAATATGCCAGTGCGTCTCCAGCTTCAAGTTCTGGATCATGATCCCCGGCAGCACCACCAGCTCCGTCTCGACATCATCCAGGACCGTCCTATCGCTGAGATACAGCCCATACGTGATGTTCTGCGAGATCCAGTTGAAGTCCCCGTGGTCCGCAAACAGCTTCAGCGTCTCGCTCGTGTCCCCCGCATAGATCTTCCCCAGCCACTCCTTTCCACGCTGCAGATTCGCCTCGTCGCACTGCCACCCTTCCCTCGTCACCGTCAGATCCTTGTCCTCGGGCCTCTCCAGCTTGCTGATGGCCAGAATGGCCTCGAGCGGCTTGCAGACGCCGACGATGCAGACGCTCTTGACGAGGGTTTCGCGGATGCGTCGGACGAGACGCTGGCGCTGCGCGGGTGAGGAGAATTCGGGTTGGGCGATGAGGTGTTGGTAGAGGTCGCCGCAGAGCTCTGGGTCGTTGCCGCCGACGAGGGTGGCTGCCGCGGCGATGTACCAGCGGTCGGGACCGAGTGCTGTGGTCTTGAACTTGTCCTCAATGGTCTGGAAGACCTGTGATAGGGACATGATGGCGGTCCCTGATGATCGCACGCGGGGATGGTGAAGCTGCTGAAGGTGCCGATCGGGGGTCAACGTGGCGCCACAGCTTCCACTTCATTAGAGTTAACAATTGAGCTTTGACGACTGAAGAGGCGACGAGGAGATTGAACTGAGCTGCCTGATTCACGGACCTGTTGCTTGTATGATGCTACCGTGGGGTTGGTATCGAAAGCACTTGTGAGGTTGGTGTCAGCGAGATGGTGACAGTCTCACGTACGCTCCGAAGACGGGTGGGGATTGGCCTCGTTGCTACAGGGCGCGTCGCGATCGCGACACTGCGAGATCAGCGTGCTTACCGTCACAGCTGACTCACACCTAACATATATCACTCATGGGATGATGGCCTCCTCGAGCTCAAGCGCATATTATCACGATAGCAAACCCAACTTCGTTCTCCCTCAGCGCATGAGTGGCCTCAGGCAAACGGGGGTCTTCATTTGGCCATGGCAACCATCTTACAGTGACTTAGACTTCAGACGTGTGGGATTATTTGTCTATAGCAACACATATCATTCAATATTAATTCGTGACGTATAATCCTGTATCAATAAGAGTTCTTCTTCAAAGCATAGTGAGCGAACGTTCCACCAATGATATCATGAACGAACATTTTATCACGTGGTCCTAATTGTCTTGCTGAGGGACTCGCGCCCTCTGTTCCCATCTGCTCGTGCTTTTGGTCTCTAGCCTTGACCAGCGAGTGACTTACTGTCTCTAAGCACTGCATCTACATGTGTTGAATGACTTTTAGAGAGCCGTCAGTGGATGTATCTGAGACTCAACTTCGCCCACCCCGAATCCCCGGCAGGTCGGATGCCGGCGTCGGAGCCCAGTTTCGGCCCCAGATCGGCGGTCGCAGCGGGGCGGGGCCGGTGTCGGGCCTCTGCTGTGCCGCCCGATGCGAGTGGACGCCCTTCCGTTGACTCTGTCTGCAACATGACGTTTCCCGTTTCTCCAAGATATTAAGAGCAGGCCGTCCTCGGGATCTAGACTAGACCGGACATCATCTTGGCCAGCCACCTCTCGATGATAGACCATGAGCGCTACGCAGACCTCAACGACGGTAGTCGAACGCGACGACGTCGCTCTTCAAGACCTGCCGTCGCCGCGACATAGAAGCGTTGCTTCAGCCAGTTTGAGCCCAACTCGTTCTGGAGATGGCAACGGTGTTGAGATCGACGCATTGCCGCCAACGGATCATGGCAAGGGCGCTTACACGGCACTCGCCTGCTGTACATTGGCCCAAGCACCCATCTGGGGTTCGTCACGATACAGCATCAAGCTTTTAGCAATGCCCGACTAACAACACACAGGCTACTCCGTGTCCTTCGGCATCTTCCAAGAACATTTCACATCTCTTGGCACCCTCGATGCCTCACCCGGCGCCATCGCCACTATCGGTGCTTGCCAACAAGGCATCACCTACCTCCTCATGCCCGTCATCTTCCTGACCTTGACACGCTACCCCTACCTGCGCATGTATTGCGGCTCAGCTGGCTTAGCCTTCACCTTTGGCGGCCTCGCCGCTTCCGCATTCGTCGATTCTGTCGCTGCTCTCATCGCGACCCAGGGCGTCCTCTACGCCATAGGTTGCTCGCTCCTCTTCAGTCCCATCTCAATCTACCTGAACGAGTGGTTCGTCGAGAGAAAAGGCTTCGCGCATGGCGTCATGTGGGCTGGGAAATCCACCGTCGGCGTCGTGGCGCCGTTTGTGTTTGATGCGATGCTGAGACGCGTCGGGTACAAGGCCACGATGCTGGGTTGGACTGGCACCTCTTTGCTGCTGATTCTGCCGACCATGATTTTCCTGAAGCCCCGGATCCCTGTCTCGAGAACAGCGAGGGGCCGTCCGGTGTCCTTCTCCTTTACCAAACGCGCTGCGTTCTGGATGACGTTGGGGGGTGTTGTCATTCAAGCCGTGGGATACCTCATGCCCACGACGTACTTGGCTTCGTACGCCATCAATGTTGGCCACTCTTCCATCACAGCGCCTATCCTTCTCGCGCTCGTCAATCTCATGTCAGCACCCGGTGGAGTTCTCATCGGTCTGCTGGGCGACCAATTTGGTGCCTCGATGGCCATCATCACCGCTTCGTTCGGAGGCACCTTGCCTGTCTTCCTCCTCTGGGGACTGAGCTTCCGTCTGGCAAACCTTGTTGTCTTTGTGCTGCTTTACGGCTTTTTCGCAGGCGCGTTCAGCTCAACATGGTCGTGCGTAATGCAGGAGCTCGCCCGCAACGACAACGGGGCTGAGGCTTCGGTCATCTTCGGGTTCCTCCTGGGGGGGCGAGGGATAGGTTTCGTGCTGGCGGGGCCTGTGAGCGGCGCGTTGTTGAGTATACATGACAGGGTTTCGGAGGAGGCACTGGGTTATGCTACGAGGTATGGTCCGATGATCATCTTCACAGGCATCACAGCTGTGCTCGGCGCCTGGGGGCCCATGTGGAAGGGCGTACACACGGTCACCAAGAAGATGCAGCTGCAGTGTACTGGCGCGGGTACACGATGAGAGGTAGTGTCGGTAAAGGGTCAATTTGTTGCTTTTGTTACTGCGATGTTGTAGTCTTGAGACGCTCACGAAGGCTAGGAAGCTACAAGGTACTTAGCTGACATGAATGATCAGCTCCCCATGAACAAGGCCCATGGTGGCGTCCTCACAGATGGTCCATCTTTCCAAGCCCTTGATCATGCCTTCGATCTCTTCCTCTGTGGCCATTCCATTGGATATGGCGCGATCCCTGATATCCCCTGACTTGAATCGCTCAATCATCGCCGAAGCTGTGACTCGTTAGCTGTGAAAGGTACCATGAGGGGGGGGGGGGGGGTTGTTGCCACCACGCACACCACATCTTTCGATCTGAAAGCTCACTCAGCGTCCACGTTCCAAATGTGTGGGTGATGGAATCGCGAGAGACACCCGCAGCCAGAGCCCAGGAGATCAGCTGCCGCCCACCCTCTGCCGAGCCACCGGCGTGCTCGATCCCCTTGCCGATGAGGACGTGGGCGTCGTAGCACTCCTTGATGTTCGGCCACCAGACAAAGGTGCGCATGTCAGCTTCGCGAACACCGACAATGCCTCCCGGTTTCGTCACCCTGACCATCTCGGCCAGCGCCTCATCTGGGCGGTCGAGATGGCACAGGACCTGGCTGGCGTGCGTGACATCGAATGATGCGGACGGGAACGGGAGCTTGTAGACGTTGGCCTCGGTGAAAGCGATATTGTGCACTCCCGCCTTGTCGGCATGTGCTTGGGCGCGGGTGAGTACTTCGCCCGAGATGTCCGTGGCGACAATCTGGCCCTGGGGCATGTACTTTGCGAAGGAGGTCGTGATTGTGCCCGAGCCTGCGCCGACGTCGAGGAGTTTGATGTTTGGATCTTGGGAGGCCAGTTTGCTGAGATGGGGGAGAAGATAGGCGGCGCTGTTCTCGGCGGTCCTCCATTCGTGATGCGTCGTGTGGAGGGCCTTGTGGCCGGGCGCATAGACGTTGTGGCCGTCGGACGACATTTTGTGATTGATGTGTGACCCAGGGGTTATGTGTTGATGCCTATGAAGATTGAGTTGAGATGGTGTACCTCAGATCTAGATGAGAATAGATGAGTACAGAGTCAGATGTGGAGGAGTATTGAAGTAGAGGAAAGTAGAGATACGCGTGTCTTGGGTGGTGTGGACGGCTATGTCGGATCGTGAGTGACGTGACGTGAGGCGACAGACACACTTTGGCGCGCCAGTCCAGTCCATGTCCGTCTCAAGTCCATCTCGCTGCTTTTCTCCGATTTGAGGTGATTAAGTCGAGAAGAATCATGCATGGTATGCTTCAGCGGTCATCTGATCTAATTGGAAGAGACTGGGTAACTTGGCTTTCTTTTCAAAGTTGAAGTATCTCCCCTCACTGTGAGTCTCCAGTATGGAAGCCCAGCGCCATGTCTGCATCGATGATTCTTCTATTCATTGGAATCCAATTACAACCAAGGCCACCATTCCTCCAGTCCGTCATGTTCTTTCTCTATAAGACAAACTTCTGTGCTAACGGGATCCCATATCAACACAGTCTTCCAAGTCCTCCATCGAAGATACACCTCACCACACACCAGCCTCAGCGCCATGAGCCCCAAATACACTTCCGCTCGTAAAAGACAGATCATCGGTCGCAAGGGCAACAAACAACGGCGACACCTCAACCGGCTGTCCAATGCGACCAAAAGGCAGTGTACCCGCCAGAGACGTCATGTTCTCCCCCGACGCGCCGTTGTCATGCAGGAATCCGGTATAGATGGCACCGGGCGCCACGGCATTGGCACGGATCCCAAACGGCCCCAGTTGCATGGCAATCGTAGACATCATGTGGCGCAGTGCGGCTTTGGAGGCAGCGTAGGGCAGCGCATTGGACGAGGGTCTGACACCTTGGCCTGAAGCCATGTAGACTACGAGGCAAGGGAGGTATAAGCATCTGTATGGCAGACAACGGGAACGAAGCAGAGGGTGAGAGACTTACTCAGTGATGATCCTGGCCTCATGTGCGGCAGTGCGGCTTGGGTGAGATAAAACGGAGCAAACACGTTGGTCTCGAAGATGGCAAGCAGGTCGTCTCGAGATATCGTGGTGATGTTTCGCCAGTCTGGGCCAGCATGCACTCCTCCAACTCTGTTATCAAACGAATACAACTTAGCATCATTGCTGAATGGCAACCATCTTGCATCGAAGTCCATCTTACCCGGCGTTGTTCACCAAGATATCCAACGCTCCAAGTTCCTCTGCAGCTCGATCAGCGAGGTGATCACAGAAAGTCACATTGCGGAGATTGCCAGGGATCCGAATCAACGGCCGATCAGGGAACTCTTCAAGAAGAAGATCCGCCAGGGCTGATGCGTCAGCCTCCTCTTCGGGCAAATAGTTGATCGCGACCCTGGCCCCTTCTCGCATGTAGGCGATGACAATGGCCCTCCCCAGGCCCGAATCGCCGCCGGTGACGAGTGCATGTCGACCGACGAGGCGTCCACGGCCGACGTAGCTGGTCTCGCCGCAGTCGGGCATGGATCCAGGAGCAAAGTCGGTCTGAAGCGTAGGCCATGTCGTCGTGTTGGGGAAGCGGATGGTGATGTCCTCAAAGCGAGTCACTGGATTCACAAGTTGGGCTGCGAGACTTGGTTAGAGAGAGAGAGAGAGATGCGGGAAGAGTCGAGCTCTGGAACTCGCCTTGAGAGGGCACTATACAGCCGAGCAGGCCTAGTGTGAGGATGGAGATAGTTTGCATCATTGTGACAAGGAAAGGGCTCTTTAGATTTGCTTCAGAGAGTTGAGTAGTCTGCCATGGAATGCCATCTTGCAGCGAGTCGTTTTATATCATTTTCAGTATCGCGATTCATCAGTCGACTCTAGCCCTGACAGCATAGTCGCGGCAGCATCTTCAGCTACTATCGCCTACTCTCTTCATGTAAGCCACGCGCATAGCCTACCTAGACATGTTCGCATGCCAAGTGAAGATTCATCAGTCCCGTGGTTGACCATGACGTGTCAGCAGGCAGTCCGGTCGACCATTTTCCAGATCAACGTCAATGAATTATTCAACTTTTTCCGAATTACTTACTTTTCAGAGATTGTAGTGCAGCTTGGACGGAAGTCGTGTAGGGACTGCAAGGCTGTGCGAGACTTGGCAATGGGCAAAGCAGCATCTGACTTGAACGTTCCGCGGTCCAGGCCGCGGGTGGAACGGGGGGCCAGAATGGCACTGGCCACTTTCTTCAGACTGTTAGTTAAGCTTCACTATGTTTCGGTCATGATCTTCAGGATGGTCACTTTCGTATCGCTGCTCTCCTGTCGCAGGTCTACCTAGTAGAGAAACATGGCAATTACAGTACATGCCAGAGCCTCAACCGTCTCGACTCCAAGCGGTGCTCTGCACGACTTCAAATGAGAAAATGCCGCGAACTCTTGACAACAGGGGTAGTCAGAACTTCTTCGAGCCTAGGCTCGAGTCTTCCTTATTGACTGGTTGAGCGAGCGAGACATGTCAAGACACGACCAGGACCCTGAATGCCACCAACTCTACTATCAACGACCTAGAAGTTTCCAGTCCCGGCTTGCGACTTGAGAAGACTGCAGATACAGCTCGCGGGATCGGCACTGGGATTCCAAGGAATGCGTGTTAGCGGATCTTGACTTGTTTCACGTGGACTTCAATCGTAACATCACTCACGTGTAGGAGTACGGCGGACTGAATGAGCTTGCACCAGTGATTCCAGTATCGCTGTTCGAAAAGACGTTGTTCCTGCTTG
Organism: Sarocladiaceae sp. R1802; assembly: GCA_023628655.1. Lineage (NCBI taxonomy): Eukaryota > Fungi > Ascomycota > Sordariomycetes > Hypocreales > Sarocladiaceae > Sarocladiaceae sp. R1802. The sequence continues at coordinate 742,494 of JAMAKF010000019.1, forward strand.
TGGCGAAACCATCCTGAGAGCTGTCGAGGTTCGTGATGATAGCCTTCTTCACGTTGGTGAAGGACGACTGCTCGACAAGAACCTGAGCGCCCATGCGGGAGTTGATGCCTGACCCCGGGATGTTCTCATAGCAGCTAGAGTAGATATGAGCGGTACCGAATCGGATCGAGGGCGTCCTGCTGTTGACGTTGTTCCACCAGTTGTGGTGGTAGGTGACGCGCAACTTGCCGCTATCCTGGCTGCCGTTGCTGTCGCTGTGGCCGACCAGAGATCCTTTCCACTGCGAGGGTCAGTACAATAACGATCGTTTTCAAGTTGACAGAAGTCAAGATCTTACATGATCTTTGAAAGTGTTCCATCTGGTCACGTCAGCTGAAGTCATTTGTCGGGAAGAGGCCTGGCAGACTTACGAGATGGTGATAGAGTCTGCGGCACGCTTGATGTCGAGAAGACCATCGTAATAGTCCTTGTCGCCTACAATACCATCGTTTGAGAACTCATTGTGGTCGATCCAGATCTTGGTAGACTCTTCGATATCGATCAGGTCCGCTCCTTCTGGGGATTGTCGCATCTGCAGGTTGCGGATAATGACATTGCTGATCTTGACAAGTCGGAACCCGGAACCGACCAGGCCTAGAGCATCATGGTCAGCGCCGTTATGTCTCATAGAATGTATTCTGGAGTTGCCTGAACACTCACCTGAGTTGGATCCAACTCCCTTGATCGTGGTACCGCTGACAAGTCGCATACTGCCGCAGCCGCTCAGTGTTCCCGAGATGTTGATGACACCGCCCTTGGAGATGGCGGATTGCAACGCGGAACAAGAAGTGACTGTTGTCCCGGCACCGCTTCCACCTCCTGTTGTACCAGCTCCGAACCCAACAAGCTGGTTGACGGAAGCTGAACCGCAGGAGTTACCACCTCCACCGCTGCCACCATCACCACCACCACCGCCTCCTCCGCTGCCTCCATCGCCGCCGCCGCCACTTGTTCCCTGAACACACTGGGAGTACCACTCATTCTGTGCGACACACGTCCATCCTGAAATCTTGGGATCAGTAACACGATACTCTATGCGCCTTTCATTCACTTACCAGATGTGCAGCCGGTCGGACCACTCCAGCCACTGCCACCGCACTGAGCCCAGGGCTGCGCTTGAGACTGAGACTGAGCAGCCGCCGCAAAAGCGACGACTGCCGCGACGATCTTCGAGGTGAGCATAACGATGATGGTAAAGAACAGCCGCCGATCGATAAATGATGGCAGATAATCCGGGTTGAGAACTAGGGTGCAGATCGACAATAGTGACCCCCAGAAAATAAAGAGCTCTTATTATACACTCTTGAGAACCCTCCATATAGACTACCAGAAACCCTTTTTGCCGACTCGCTGTTCACCCGCGGACCTATTTCTTCCACATGTCGGAGCAGTCGACTTCTCTCCGTTTCCCAAAAAGCGAGAATGAAGCTGGCCAAGCAACTACCATCAAACAACAGCCCGTCCAATCAGACCTTTTCCCCCCTGTGGTTGTGTTGCAGCGAAGCTCATTTACGCACCGGACGAAGAAGAAGGGAAATGCCGCCAATCGGGTTGACGATCGGATACAAATAAGCAGTGTGGGGGGTAAACACGGTAAACGAAATCGCAACCAAGATACGGAGTTCTAGATCGGCCGGTGTGTGCATGTCGGTACCGTCTGGGGTAACATGGGGTCTTTGATTGGGGACGAGAAAAACGAAACCCTGTACGGGCTCATGTGTTTCCGTGGACCTGCTTTTAGCCAACAGGTTCATGGTGGTGCTGTCTTGTTACTGTTCGAAGAGACTGCGGTCGCTGAGATAGATGGTCCAACAGAAGTTGACTGATGTATGTGAACAGTAGAGATAGAGATAGCTAGTTTAAAAAGGAAAGCTGGGTCACAATTGGCAGTAGGATGAATCATCTTTAGACATTCGTGTTTGATCCTGGCGTATTGTTGTTATCTTAATCTGGCAATTCTCTACTCTTGAGCATCACCAAAGCCAACGCATCGACAAGATGCACTATACTTGACTTTGGCATAGCCTCGGCGCCTCGCAATAGCAGGGCAAGGAATCTCTGTGCCTTTATCGTGGAACATTTTCTACATGTTACCACTTTGTGCATTGATCGGGATTTCATAGTACTAAGTCTTTGAAGCCAACTAAGAAGCGTACGAGGCTTCTCAGCTGCATCCAGGGCTTCAACTCAATCGGATTTCGTAGCCTTGTTCAAACCTCATTACACACACATACATATCCTTTACTCTTCGCGGTACAGCGATACTTGTTGCAAGGCCATGCGCATTCACAAGTCTGCCGCCAATTGGCTTTTCCACGAGGCACCAAAGATACGTCGAACAAAGTCCCTGAATGAGTGTCCTCGCAACTCGCACCAACTCCCCTGACAAGCGTCAAGTTTGTACGTACCGCGCTGGGAGACGCTGCTGTAACTACAATTGGGGTGAGATTTGCTCTGAAAGGTGCATGTCAAGATGGCGTAGCCGGTCGGTCCAGTCCGATGACTGCAGATTGAATGCCCATAATTCAACAATCGATGTGACTCGAATCCAGCTGCGAAGGGCGCCGTTGAAGAACAATCCAAGAAAGCTGAAGATGAAACCTCGACAATTTGAAGCACCACCAATAGACGCGTTGGCTTTCCGAGAGCGTGGGTCACTAGAAGATGAGATCATCGGAAAGTTTATCGAAGAGAGAATAATGGAACGCCAACGCCGACATTGCCGGACGTAGCGAAAAGGGAGGCACTTTGTCAAGTGGAATCAGGCGAAACCCCCAAATAGGCTCTGGCCGAGACTTAGTCTCTGAGGTCAATTAGTATATAAGACTTCCCCTGGTTGTCTTCGCCAGACAACTCTCAGCATCCTGGAGTACTTGTCCTGGTCGATCTGATAAACATAATTCCACTTGATCGACTCCAAGATGGACTATTACGCTGAGTACATCCCGTACTATATCTTCGTCGTAAGTTTTGACCGCGGTATCCTCGACAGTTTGATCATGGCAGTCACCAACACTGATCCATTGGACAGGGCATCCTTTTTGGAGCCTACTCCTCCATCTTTGGCTTCCTCGCACCCGACATCCTCGCCCAGAGCATCTACCTTCCGAACCAGAGGCCGAACAATGCTGGAATGCGGATTCACGGGCCGTGGCTCTTCATCACGACGCTCGTCAGAGTCGGTGCGTACATCAACTTTGGCGACAAGACCTGGTACGATGTGACGCTCGTTACTTTCGCGGGCGCGTCACTGCACTTCACGGCAGAGTTCTTCATTCACGGCACCATCCCGAGGTCGACGTTCCTGAAAGCTGGGGGGTTCGATGTGGGTGGTCTGATTTGGATGTGGCTCGCAAGGGACGCTGTGACGGGCGCTCACAATTGATCGAATGCGACGGGAAAGCCGAGGATGAATGGAATGCGTACATGGTACTATCTATATTCATGGGCAAAACGTCTAGAGGCGCGCTTTCGGCTGTCCAACCAAGCCGACGCATTCAATCTCTACATCTGTGTTTCCAGGCAGAGTCTTGGCCGCAACGCAGCTGTTCGCATCATTATTAGTCCCTGGCTGAAGCGACGGCATTTATGTATGAGATCCAGATCAGACTTACGTCCTAGCAGGCTTGACATCGCCAAAGTATTGCACATAGACCTCATTGACTTTGGCAAAGTTGTTGATATCCGATAGGAAGATGTTGACCTTGACGACGTTCTCGAGACAGGATCCGGCTTCTTCAAGGACTGCGCGCAGGTTCGCGATCGCTTGGTGCTGTGGGAGGAGGTAGGAAGCTGTCAGTGGGTTGTCCAATATCTTGTCCATGTGAGGTTTCTCAGATATGGGTGCTTGTGCTCACTGTGCGGTCCTGAACCGTTCCCTCGATATCCTTGCCGTTGGCATCGCGTCCCACCTGGCCGGAGCAGAAGACGAATCCGTTGGCGATGATGGCCTGGTTGAAGATGGGCTTCGGCGGGGGCGCCTTGTTTGTGCGAACGGCGACTCTAGACATTGTGCTTCTTGTGCTGACAGATTGAGTAAAGGATTCGGTATGAAAGAGAAAACGACAAGTATTGGACAAGCAAGCGAGTGCAGTCTGGGCCTCTTATCAGGCAACGAGTGGTCGGCGTGCAGCCTTCCAGTTGGCTCTTATCCGTTTGAAGGAGAGCCGGCGATCGCTTCGACAAGTCAATTTCATTGGATAGATTACCCCGAAGAGAGGAATCTCCCCGCTAAAGACCCTTTTAATTGACCACCAGGGTCGCCGCTTCGAGCGGAGTATACCGCTAGGCGACACCGCAAGTGATGTCCACTCGGAGTATACCGCGACAGAGAGAATAACATGACCGAAAACGCACTCAGGTCCGGGTTATAGTATTACAACGTCTCAATCTGTCACATGTTTCCTCTCTATCATAAGCCAAAGAGGCCTCATTCTCAGTGCTCACAAGTTGAACTTTTGTAATCGGGAGAGGCAGACCACATGGAGTGCTGCTGTACTCGTTGAGCCACTTCCCATAAGAGGAATTGCCTGTTTTGATCCTGGCGGCTTTCGAGTCGAGCGCATTTTCAAGATGACTTGAAGATAACCAGTCTGGAGCTTTCCGCTGAAGGTCAACATCCCAGGTCGATTCATATAAACCCCAGGTCAGAGACGAGAATGGCAGCGGACTAGCAGTTTTGACGCGGGATCCCGTGGGCATGCTCAGGAAAGAAGCTCTTATTCATTCTAGCCGGGTTCCTACAGGTAGCACTGTCGCAACGCGCTTTATTTTGTCTACGTTGCAAGACCAATGCCAATAGCAGACATCCAAATAATTGTCATTCTACTGCCATATGCACAAAATGTGTTTCCGTACACAAGTCTAACGTCTTTCGACTCTTACAGAACTGCGATTGTCAACATTCAGCAACGCTGTACAATTGGCACCATCAATAACCTCAACGCCCTTGAACAACCCGCTAGTTGTGGTCAATCATGCTTTTCGAAGTCTATTTGTGGTATCGCGGGGGAAAGAAATGATCTCGAGTTGCGTGACGATGTCTGTGCGCACTCGCGGCTAGAGCCAACTGCTCAATGCTACTGAACTACATGGGGAAGGGATCGCATGATTCCGTTGGCAGGATGTTGCGGCTCGCCGTCGGCATCGTTCTCCTGATTCAATGACCCGACAAGCATACCACGGACATCTGAGTCGTACCTTTTTGTGTCCACAATGTCCCTGAGTGTGTCGAGATGATTAGTCCAGGTTCTTCAAGCACAGGTCGGTTTCGAGGAGATGGCAAAATGCCAACCTTACATGTTGGGTCCCTTGCCCACGAGATCGAGAAAGTTCAGGTGACGCTTGCCGTCTTCATTATCGCCGAACCGCATGAACTGAAACGATACTTGTGTTCGGCTAGCTTGCACACTGGACTCGTTCATCTTCTTGATGAGCTTCTCGATTGGCCGCTCGACGCCACAGGCCTTCTGGGGATCATTCCCCCATTGACCGTCCGTCAGGACAATGACGGACAGGCGCTTCGGCTTGAATAGACCAAATTTCCAGGGCGCTGGCAATCTTGGGATGATGTGATCATCAATAAATGTGCTCAAGCGGTCTTCGAACATTTCCTGGTTCCAGCCCTGTTTATCAAAAGCACTCAGCAATGACGATGAGTTGGCATATGTTCTCAGGGTACTCGGCGCGGATGCAAAACTGGCTTCAATGCCGTTCGAATCTATCAACTTCGTGATGTATGCGTAGATTCCCAGAGCTTCGCGGGCGCTGTTCTTATGGGCCTTCATGGACTTCGAGTTGTCGATGAAGTAGATAAAATCACGATGGCTAAGACCGTCCTTGAGAGCTATGAAAGCAGCTTCGACTCGCGGGTTCAAGGGCATATGATGCTTCGTACAGCGAATGAACTCTCGAGCTTCAGTGTACGAAAGCCGGGACGCAGTCAGCTGTTCATGCAACCTCGATGTTCCTCTGCGCAAGCGACTGCTGGGACCAGCTGTGCGTCTGACGTCTAGACTGGGGCCTGGAGGTGCCTGATTCAGATTTGGCCTCGTTGAGGGCGCTTCGTGTACGTCAGGATCGGAAAGCGTCAGGAAGCTGATCGTATCGATCGACCGTTTTTTCCTTGGTCTCGCAACATCAATGAAACTCTGGAGCTGCTGGTGTAGCTGCAGCACCGTTTCCCGGGCTTGGTCCGTTGGTAGAAGCATTCCCTTTTCCACCATCTCCAGGATCCTTGGGGTAACATCGTCGTACTCTGGTAGTTTTTCGCGCACTTTCTTATGTGTCTTGTCGACTGTCTTTAGTCTCGAGTAGCCATCATGGAAGCAGCCAGCGTGACCAGCATCCATCATCTTTGGATGTTGCCGGATTTCTGAAGTGCGGTGCTCCTCGTAGAGATCCAAACCTCGTGACCCGGCGACAAGCCAGACGCAAGCCTCACTCAATACGCAGCCCATAGACCAGACATCTACTGCCGATGTGATTTTGTTCATATCGTGAAGTGTGAATTGTTCGTAGTGAGTGCTTTCGGGAGCACCTAGCGCGGTTTAGTATCTGTGCTTGGGTAGAGAGCGAACACGCAGTACGAACCATATGTCTGGCCTCCCCCAAGATCGGCTATACCAAGATTGCCACCATCCACCGGGGCACGGTCATTTGTGTAACTGTAACCAAAATCCGCAATCTTTATCGTAAAGTCGTGAGGGGCAGAGTTTGGGGCACGCGAGAGAAGCAGGTTGCTCGGCTTGATATCTTGATGTACACTAGACGGACAGGCGGAAGAATTAGCTCAGGAAGCATACCTGAAGAGGTCTTTTTCAACAGCTGACTTGACCAAGGAGGGTCAACACGGCACAGTAACAGTGCTTCGGACGTACATTTGTGGTTTATGTAAGGCTGTGTTGGATTCTTGATGCGCTTGATGGGCTACATAGAGACCCTCAAAGGCTCCAGAGAAGCTTGTCCAAAACTGGAGCAATTCTCTCTTGTTTTGAGGCGGCGAGATTTCTGTGTAGAAGCGCTCGAGGTTGCCTCCATTAGCATGCTCGAGAATAAGAATGGATGTCTTCCTGTTGTCGCTTCGAATGTGAGAATATGAGCCGAAGCTCCGGACAATATGCTTCGACTTGTAGTATTCGTGATTCCGAAGTGCTTCGTGGGCTCTGCGTTCCCTCCTAAAGGCACTGTGATGATCTTTGCCGATGTACTGCTTCCGCACAAGGCGGATCTTGAGTCGCATGAATTGTCAGGCCGTGGCTTCATGAATAAAGGGTGACGTGAGGGATCGACTTGGCTCGACATACCGGGTCTAGAGTTATAGGCCCAACATTTACGGCGCATGATGGGTCGACGTGAATAACGTCCAATGCGACTTCGTCGCTGGATTGAATCTGCTCGACCTTGCTGACTGGGATGATGTGATGTGGTGATAATTCCGGGTCGTATAGTTGACGCTGGTCAAAAATCAGGGGAAAGAACTGCCATTGCTCTTTGTAGATCTTCCTGAATAGATCCTCGCGGAAATCCGTGCGTTCCCATTTCTTTGGGAATTCGTGGAGTGGGAAACTGGCGTCGTCAAGCTTGTGATGCATGAAAGACTCGTGTATTGTCTCGAGGTGGCCAATCCAGACAAGTAGAGAGAAGAGGCGGATGAAGCTGTGTCGAATCGTTTCATGCCATTCCAACGGCGCATTGTCATGGTCACGACAGTTGCGGAAGGCCTGGGTCATGTTTTCCTTGGTCCAGTACCTCTGCAAGTCCTCGAGTGTGACGTAGCACGGGTTCTCCTCGTTGATGGCATGAACGCCATGGGTCTTGTGAAGAAGCTTGGATAGCTCGTCGGTGATACGAAGCTGGTGAAAACTCGACCTATCCATGGCAGCTGGTGACCGTTGGGTATCGATGTCCCGAATCCCCAATTCGACAGCTTGCAGCCGACGTGTAAGCGAGAGGCTCTGCGGCTTCGGTCTGGGGTTGATCAGATTGGGTGGAATCTGGCTTTAGCAAGGCCAATGACCTGATACTGTATGCAGTGTGATATCTTTTGATACGTCGTGGTCGTTCGATCTGCAGAGAGGAGGAGAAATTGGGCAGCAAGACGTGCGCGCAAGTCGATGAACGCGGGGCGAAGAGATGGAGGAGCTCCTGCTGCTCAGACAAAGGCGGCAGGATAGGCTCGATGCTCCTCAGTATGATGCGATACTTGGTAGTGATGAACAAGGAGAGAAGACAAAGACAGGTTACAGAACGATGGACAGCACGATTGTTTATCTGCAGAAAGTGACGTCCTGTGGGAGCGCGAGGGGCAAAGGTGCGATTATGAGGAGCAGCAGCCTTGTTGAGGCAGGCACGACCCCTCACTGGCCTCGCGACTGTCAAGAAGGTCACCCACATCATATACCACCTACCGTACTCTCTCCTCCTGTGAGGCTCCTGTGAGGCAGCTTACCTTACTAGTAGGTAAAGGGGGCAGGGTGCAGTGGTGACGGTGGCAGTGCTGCATATGTACCTGAAGTCGCTGGTTGGCGACGTGCTGTAGGGAACTGGAGACGGAGGCCCTTGACTCTGGATCGGTGATGGCTGGTGGCTTCGGGCAGGCTCTCAGCTTCTGCAGGTCACGCTGACCAATGCGACCTTAGCAACGACTTCCCAAGGCGGCCAGTTGGGGGCTGAGACAAAAACACCAGTGAGCCTCGTTGAGGCTGCATGATCGGCGTAGAAGGCGAACCACTGCGTACGCGAACATGATGCATGCTCTGAGAAGGTCGACAAACGTCATACTCGATCAGTGCAGTCAATATTTCACCAGAAACAGCCAAAGCTACAGTCCCATTCTGTCTACTCGACACTACCTACAGCGTATGAAATGAACGTCGTCCTTCATTTAAGCCTCAACAATGCACCAGCAGCTCCCGCTACTTTGGAAGGATTCCTGAACGTTGCCTGTTCAGATATTGCTTGACCTTCGACTTCATGCCGTACGCCAGGAACCAGACTCCGAGCGTCATGGTCAACAGTGGGATACATATGGCAAAGAAGAGCTTTAGTCCAGCTGAGCGCAGCTTCCAGTCCCCTAAGTTGGGGCCAAATCCGCTCTCGCCTTCATTTCCAAACGTAATAATGCCACTGCTGAAGACTGTCTGCCAACCCTGGATCATTAGCTTTGTGTCCTGCGAGAAAGTTATCAGGGATGCACGCTTTGGAGTATGATACGTACAGCCACAAAAGTCCCTGGGAGGAAGATGAGAGTGAAGATCGTGATAAGATGCATTGACAGAGTCTTCTGATGCATCTGCTCCGTCCACATCTGCATTATGTCTGCCGAGTCTTGCGCTGCGGCCGCGAAGTACTCAGCAGTCCGTGTGTTTCGCACCTGAAAGATGTAATTGTACTAATCATCAGATCTCTCGTCAGTGTTCCGCAGTAAACTTTGGTTTGGAATAACAAGAGCAAAGGATACACGTACCACTTCGCTGTCCTGTTCAGCCATCTGGAGAATTGCCTTCAATCGCAACTGGAAATTATCCAAGTCGCCGCTCATGTGTCTGACTTGCCGAGTAAAGTCGTTGATGGCACTCTGGCAATCTTTGTACACGTTTCCATTCCCCAGGTGCTTCTCGAACAGTGCAGACTCGCCCAGCTCAGTGTAGCGCTCTCTGAGGTCCGTGAAGATGCGCCTGTTCTGGTCAATTATGGAAATCGCAGAAAGAAGCTCCTCGATAATAGAATTCAGATCCTGGAGGTCCTCAAACGTTGCAAGTTTGTCAAGTTCGAGGTTCTTCTCCTTGAGATGGCCCAGTTCCAGTTGCTCTGGCGGAGGCGCAGGCCTTGACTTGCGCCCCCCAAGTGCCGACTTTGACGGCATGTCGTCGTTGTGAGGCCACTTTTCGGTGAACCACTTTGAAATCATGCCGACCTGGTCGCTGAATGTCGCAGTCCAGCTGCGTCTAGTAAGAAAAGGGAACCGATTCTCCATGGTGGATGCCCTGTGTATCGTCTGGCGTAGAGGCACATCATCGGCCAGCTCCTGGACGTGAGGAAAGCGTGTAATCTCCGTGATCTTGCGGCATTGCTCTTCTAGAGAATCAATATATGGGATCCAGTTCTCTTTGGACCACTGCAAGAGCAGAAGATGTTCTCGAAGCGCTTCCTGGAAGGAGGCGGATACAACCCCGACAGCATACGACTGAGAAGCTAGTGACCTGTCCGTAGCTTTGCGCATCCGATCTTGTATGACGTTGTTCCCTTTCAAGATGGTCCAGAAAGTATTGCCTTGGACTACGTCGAACGAGTGGTAGGCAGCTACCTGCCTCTGTCGCCAGACGGTGGCGTCATGATCGTCTCGTTCCATGGCAAGCAAATTGAAGCAGTGCTGGATGTGTACTCCGGATCGTCCCAAAGGTTTGACTTCATTCAGGCAGTCCAGCTTATTCAGACTATCTTCGCATCGGAAAGAAGCATAGTTGTGAGGCTCGACTCTACGTTTGAACGTGAAGACGAAGTCCAGGAATCTAGCCATGACCTGGTGACGGCTGAAGACCATGGCAAGTTGGCTGTGTGAGCATGCTAGGGGGTCTCGAGACGAGGTAGACTGGATAAAACTGCCCAATAGATTAGCCACAACTACTGTATCCTGTACACCAGCTTCTGTCCAGATGCACTGATGAGAGAAAGTATTACCAGTATCTTCTATACGGATCCTGCCTGTCGATGCTGAGAAACGGACGCAATTTACTTGTGCCTTTGAACTCTTCATCGTGATAGCTATAACTGCCTATGATTTCCTTCCAATCAGCTCTACTAGTCTTTCCACATGTATCGAGGAGGATGCTATTTGTAGACCACAGATGCTTACCGGCATCGGAACGAACGAGATCCCGAAGCACGAGTGTTTCTCTGTTCTGTTGAAACAGGTCGTCGCTGTCACGCAATCTCGCCCTGCAAAGCTCGAGATCATGCGGAAAGACGTGTGTCGAAATGAGATTCAGTGGAAATGAATCATACGCTTCGAGAGACTGTGTCAACCTCTCGAGTTCCATCTGAGCGTCCGCCATCGCGAGGCAACAACGCTAACTGACGACGACAGGGGGTCGGTAATCGCGGATGACGAGAAGAAGCACTAGCAAGATGCAGGGTCATGTGCGGACGGGTGAAGAGCATTACAGATCCAGCAGCCGTAGTGCACCACGGCCAGCTTGCATGTTTTTGGAGCGGATCCGGAATCCATCTTATTCAACCGCAGATCTGCTCAGCCTCGTCAGAGCCATGAGCCCGGCAGCCAACGTGCATCAGATCGACTGCTGATACTGCGGCGGTGCGCATGGTCTCGGAACTTGGGGGCGAAGTTCACAGCCACACAAGAACGAGACCCCGGTACGTGCTTCTCAGCTCACACGGAACACGCATGTGAACAAGGTCGAGAAGCTCAAGGCGTATAATTTCGATCGAATCGACTGCCTGGTTTCAATCTCGCCCCTTCTCTCCGTCGTATTCTATTATTTCCTAGCTGAATGAATGGGCACTCTCACGCCTCCCACACAACACATCACGGGCTGTCTAGACGTCTCACACCCCTCCATGATGGCCTCCTTCAATAAGCACCGGGCGGCCTCCTCGCCATCTCGTAGAGGCATAGCTAGACGTCCGGTCCTTTAAGAATATGAAGCTGCCCTACTGTTGGCCGGGACAATATTCGTGACCGAATTCACCGACCATGGTAACCCACAGCCCCCGGGCCTCGGTGAAGTCAGGTTTCACCATCGCAATTTGGCGAGCTCATCGCGTTCAGCCTATGTCGCAGGGGTTTTGGCATGAGTGCTCGTTGTGGATTCAAAGGTAAAGCTGCACTTACAGTGGTGAGTTTGCGCGGGATAGTCAACTTGTAGACGGTCTTCTTCTTCTATCAGATTGTTCAGCATTGAACTGTTGTCTGGCGCTTCGTATCTCGGGCGGCTAGTGTCTTATCGAATTCCACCACACATACCTCGATAGTGATGGAACTGCTGGCAAATAGTGTTTCAAGGTAGCTTTTCAACGTAGGCTGGAGAAGGTGGTACTCGGGATATGAGTCGAGGATCGATACTGGTGCCGGCTCCATGTTGGACTGTGTCGTATTCAAACTGATTGGGATACTGTTGCAAGTCGCTGTTCGCAGAGCACATGCCGAGTAGATGACGAAGTGTAAAAAGTATAACGATGTGCCTTGTATCCTGACAAGTCATCCGAAGAGCCTCTTGCACACCGATTCGCAAGGGCGGGAGGAGCGTTGCATCCAAACTTGGGAGCCGCATTTCCCCTCCTTTCCCGCACATGATGGCGGATTTTCATGGCTGGGATGTTTTGCAGACGGATCCCGCCCTGGTGGCGTTTTGACGCAACAGTGATCTGCGTGTTGCGTAGGTACTTGTCTATGCACGCACAGCAGAATCCCCGTCCGCTGATCAGAGAACTTTTAGGTTTAGCAAGTACGCTTTCACTCTATCCTAAGCTCATTCACGCAGTGTCTCATGTTGGCCTGCTGCAGAAGTCCGTGCATGTGTACCTTGCACAACACAGCCCTCCAGCAGGTTTCACGGCGGATGTGCGCGGCCACGGCCACGGCCGTCCAACATGTGGCACACCATTGATAACGCGACAAAGAAAATGGTGTGTGACGCAGTCCAATCACAGTGGCAGACTCATTCTGGTGCGTGGGGTCATATATCACTCTCTTGAATGATTGGCGTTCTGGGAGTTTACCCAGAGCCTTACTCCCGAGTGCGCTCATGAGGCTCTGCACCAACACATAATGGAGGCGCAGTGGTTCGGAGCAACACCGTCGTGCAGCCGCCCAAGATCGAAGCTCCCGGCTGGTCAAGGCTGCCTTATACTTAAGTGGTGACAATACATACACTTATACTTGCAGCCGCATCTCAATCCCATATCTATCTCGCACACGAAAGTTGAAGAGAAAGCCGCGCAAGGCTTTCCCAGGTTCTTCATCCAAGGCACCTTGGATTCATACCAACGGGTGACTCAAAACCCTAGCAAAGTGCATTATTCCAGCCTCTCATGCATGTATGCTCGTGATTAATCCTGGCTGACCGAGCACATTGTTCTTCTGGTGATGACATTGTCCTGAACGATGAGATTGTTGTATGCTGAGGCTTTAAGGAATGATATGACTGTTCAAGGGCAGGATTTGGAGAGCTCTTGGGTAGGATGTGGTGTTGATATCTAACTCAAGGGCTCAAAGCTAGTGTGCGTGCAAATTGACAAAGGCATGGTTTTACTTTGTTGCAGAACCGATGCAGGTGTCTGAAGTCAGGTGCGGTCATGCGCCAGTACTATACATCAGGGAAACAACATGCCTAAATGCTGTCCAGAGGCTTGGGAGATCTACAGGTTTGTGATGGTCAGCTATGCTTCCATCGCACGACGGCCTAGATACCACTGATGTGCCTGCACAACCGGGCGAATAGCTCCTGTCAATAGTATGGTCCTTATACAAAAGTTTATTTCGAGAGCGGGTAGAAGCAATGTCCCGAGCTTGAAGGGAAGGAATTAAGTGTTTCCTGTGCCTGTATCACTAAGGGGGGCGTATCAATACACAACGATCACAACTGATAGCCTCCCGCTCTTGTCGCTTGTCTAGCATATCACCCAGGTCCAGGTCGTCGACTTCGAGCCATCTTGCTGACGGGTGATCCCACCAGCCAACCCGGGGTTTTGGAGGTGCCTCAGGTTCGAGAACCAGCCGAGATCGACGGGAATGTTGACGAAAGGTAGCAAAGGAGCTACGCAGGAGGGTATAGTTGATTTGTCATAGCTTGAGGTAAGGTAGATGAGCAGTCCCGGAGTGACATAGTTTAAACGCAGGGTCGAGGTACGCGTTCTGCAGAGAAGGCTTGGGTGGGAAATAAGTCAGACTCTCAGAAAATGCAAAGTTATCGGCCAGAACAGAGTCAGATGAGGCTCACAACGAGCACAGGTACGCCTACTATGAATATGCTTGAATACTCGAGAGTGTCAAGTAGCATCAGTCATGATTGGGGGATACGGGCGCAGGCGGGCAGGCAATCCCCGTTGTGTAAGGGGCCAAAAGAAGCACATACATTATGTAGAAGTTTTGCTGGAGAGCCTTGTACATACGACCATACCTAGTAGAATACACGATATCCCGTCAGGATCTTATGTTCTGTGCACTGTCTTCCGCATTCAGTAGCATATGCGTAGTAAACCAACAGTACTGGTCTCTTTCAGGGTACAATTGATCCCAACTCTGATACTACCACTAACATAAACAACAGCGATACTACTGATAATGGCGACAACAACGGAGGCGACATTAGCAGCGACACTGGTGATCATAGCAGTACTAATAATAGTTCCGATACCCGCTTCATAACCTATTAATCTAAGTTTGCCCTCTCTCTCCAGCGATTCAGCTGCAAACAAAGTATTCAGTCTTGCAGCTGCCTCTACCCAGTTATCGAAGTGCAACATTAACGCGTCCCACCCTTCCCACAGAACGAATACAATGTAGGGAATACACGGTTTTATTTTGCAAGTTATTCCGTTATATACGACCCCGCCCAGGGGTAAACCAAAGGCCCCGTGACTGAGGCGCAGCAGCTTGAGCTACTTTTGTTTCTCTTTTCGCAAGGCTATTTAATGCATAGTGGCTATTACGGCTAATCCAATAGCGCTACGAGCCTGCGACAATTGCTGCAGAAGGAATATGCTACCGATGCAGATGTGTTCAGCTGTTGTGGAACCTCGCAACATGCGCCTCACGGCGCACCCACCTGTCTGCCTCGACTCGGCTTGGAGGTTAGGCGCTCATGTTGTTGGTTAGCGAAGTAAGCTAAGGTATTTCGTGACCGGATAAAAGGCGAGTATTCATCATCCAAGGCGCCCGTGTGGCAGGGGGGTAGGACAAACACATCTCTCTGTCGTTTATTTCATCAGTTTCTCTATCAACAATGACGATGCTCTACAAAACACCACAAATAGTCTCCCGTAATAGGGGCGGTCTGCGACAGTGCGTAAAGTCCTTGATCTTTGGCGCCCCGGAGCCGATTACCACGAGCGAGCGAGACAACCCACAAGAAGCAGCCTCGTTATTGCGCCGACTCCCGTTCGAGATTCGCGCGCAGATCTGGAGCGAGTACTTCCATGGCACAACGAACAAGAAATTGGCTCACATTGCACCCTATGGGAAGAGCGCGACCGACTGTGTTGCCAAAGACTGGCAGAGCCTCAGCACGAAAGCTCACCTACAATGCTATTATTCAAAGCAGAAGTGCGATTGTCTCAGCCTTCTACTTACTTGTAGATGGTTGTAAGTCCCACTTAGGAAATGCCTCACAGTCATATCATGTTAACAGAAAGCCTTCCTAAAGATATCTCGAATGTGCGCCTCTACTGTATAGAACTACTCTTTTCGACTTCACGTATCTTTATGCTATTACCAACTTTCGCAAACGGATTCCAGCATGCCATTTCTCGAATATCTCCCACGTTAACATAATCATCAAAGTGTTGGCTAGAGATAGGCATCAGCCTGCGGACGAATCTTACAAGAGCGGTCATAAATACCAGTGGTCTCTGATGTGGGAGACTTTGGCCGCTATGGATAACCTCCGATGGCTGAGATTTGAGCTGTTCATATATACTTATCAGCAGAATGCATATGCTTGGACAGCGAGGCTAGATCGTCTCCTCAAGCCAATAAAGAAAGTTACCAGGCCAGCTCACTTCGAGCTCATTCTGCCTTTCGACATTGGCGAACGGGCGCAGAAATTGCCATGCCAAGTCATCCGCTCAGAAGTTTAAGATTTCGTTGGCTGAGCGTTCGGGCAGGCGGGAATCTCTGTAGGGAATGAATACTAGCAGACGTATAGCATGCAAGGGTGCATTGGACTTCGTGTGTTCTGGCCCTGCTATCTCAATGGCCGTCTAGATCAGATCCCAGGGGTGAATTGCCTTGGAGAACAACCTGCACCCACCCCCAACCTAATAGATCTACAATATGCTTCTCCGCCTGCCAGGTAGAGTGATTGGTCTGTTCTAATGGCTGGATATGGTATGAATGGTTCATAGCTTCCTGCAGCCACACTACATCATAATCTGATAACTCTGTAGGGGGTGGGGGGGGGGGGGGGGGGGGGGGGGGCAATGAGGCCAGGAGGTCGAGGCCAGGCACAGCTGAAGAAGTGCTTGACAAGCTTTGATCTTGGGATTCCCGA